>JAQGBT010000026.1:0-122518 GCA_034698585.1 Disparrhopalites patrizii
TTACGGATTCGGATTACGTAATCCGTAATCCGAATCCGTAATCCCGGGATTATAATCCGGGATTAACAATACCCTGCACGTAAATGACGTCGCATTAACGTGACCTGTACAACTGTAAGTACTCTGAACTTACAGTTGTCCACCTCGTCGTTTTCTCTTTCATTTATTCTGTACAAATTACATTATGTATACGTAAGTACATGTGTTGAAGTACATAGTCCATCCCCTCCTTTTTAGCATGTGTAAATATACAATATATAATATAAGAAGAATATGAACGATGGACTCCCCAAAATCATATCCTTCACCTTTTCGATTGAATAGTGAGGGACTGGGGGACCATAAAAATAAAACTGAATAAATACCTTTGTGCCCCAATATCCCCAAACGGACAGCTTTTACGACAGTGCACAAAATGAAGAACAATAATTTCTAGCCTAAGAATCCCTTGTTTGTACAGGTTTTCCAAAGCTTTGTGTTGTAAAGAATGAAGTCAATATTCATCCCTTTTATATCCGGAAAACAAATCAACCTCCGTTGACCAAGACTGTTCTCATGTTTTCAGCGGGACGAAGTTTTCTCTCACAGTCCATAAAAGCATGATTTACACACCGGAGAGGGCAATGTTAATGGGACAAAAGAGGTTCAAAAGCAAGGTATATAATACACATACATATATGTATGACTCTCATAGTTATTTAAAACGAAATAACTTAGGAGATCAATTCTCTTATAATCTGGTATATCCCATGATCAGGAAGTTTAAGGACGATCTGCGGTGGACATTTCTTCCTACATGATCCCCAAGCCGCGTAAGGCAGGGATTCGAAATTTTTTGTCTGTCCACTTTAGCGTCGCCATTTGTCAAGATATTACGTTAATAATTGGCCAGCACATTCGTAATGACCATACCTCGGAAGGTTTTTTGAATGATGACGAGGTGTGTACGACGTTGACCTCCAGGGGTCAATACATTTAGCATGGGGTAGCACGGAACAGACTTGGTCAAATTGACCCGGACTGTTTTTAATCATGCTTAAAATGACCCAAATGTGTAACCTTTCGGGTTTGACCTCCAGAGGTCATCAAAGTTGTGGCACTTTGAAGTGGCGACCCCATGCTAAACATATTGACCTCTGCATGCCAAACCCGAACAGGTACGCGTTTTCGACCCGTTTAAAAATTGTTTGTTGAAACATTCTAAGCGTGATTAAGAAACGCCTAGTTCAATTCGTCGAACTTTGATCCGTGACCCCATGCTAAATGGATTGACCTATGGAGGTCAATATAGTACACATCGTCATCATTCAAAAAACGTCTTAGGTGTGGTCATTATGAATGTGCTGGCCAAGTACTATATAATATCCTGACAAACGGCGACGCTAAGGTGACCAGACAGAAAATTTTGAATCCGTGCCTTACGCGGCCTGTAGGACATGTAGGAGAAAATGTTCACCGCAGATCGCCCTCAAAATACCTGATCATGGGGGATATACCAGACTAGAAGAAAATTGATGTCCTAGGTTATTTTCGTTGTAAATAACTGGGAAAGTTATACGTATGTATACACATGCCGGAATGCAAATATGTATCTGTGTCCACACGGAGAGCAAATAAAATAACTAGCATATACATACATATACATACCAGGAAACTCTTTACGGGCGTAGAAACAGAATATTAGAAGGAGTTAGCCCACAGAATGACACTTACACGGTAGGCCGTTGCGACTTGCGACTGATATCCGACTGATTTGCATTTCATTGTTACCAACATACTATTTATTATTACAAGTTTTACCACGATAATGTTAGTCAAGTCTGATCTCTCCCGTCGTCCCGTTCCTCATTTTACCCGCTGGAGGAAATACAAAGAATATTGTGTACTCGAGGATGTGTCCCTAAAAAAAATAAGTAAATCGAATCATGTGTGGTACAGCAAAATCACCCAGGAGTGACCGATAGCCGTTCATAAATGCATGATTACGTCAATTACTATGCAAATTTTTTCTTTGCAGCAGCGCCGCCTTATCCGGAATTCGGCTGACCCATTACATTTTTTCACTTGAGCTTAAATTTAAGACCGAGAAATAATTATTGACAGCTGTCACTTTTTTTACCGCATTTAAAGCTGTTAGTATACAGCGAGTTAAAAAAGCGCCCTGTGTTGCCATTCATTTTGAAATGATTCTGGGCCAAAAGTTACAGTTTCAGTGAAAAATTGGGATTGGTCAGAGCAGAGCTCGATTGTTAAGGGGTCGGTGGCTCGAACAAACAATTTGCTTACTTTAAACTTTAAAGTGATCATCTATTTATAAACGACAATCGGTCATTCCTTGGTGATTCTGCTGTACGCACTTAAAGTGAGAATGTGAAGGATGATTGCTAAGGGGAACTTGAAAGAAAGAAAGTGGTATGAGCTATACATATATGCATAGATGTAAGCACTTCCATTTCATTATGCCGATTGGTCCTTGTGGAAGATCATTTCCCTTGAACTTGTGACTCCTTTCTTCCTGTGGGAGTTTTTCTTTGGGCGTGCAGGACCACGACATTGACATTATTGAGGAGATCCTCATGCCATTTGTCCCAAAATCCCTCCCCCCCCAATCACAGAACAACGAAAGTAAAGCAAAAGGTTTACATTTCCGTCCCAAAACTTGTGTTTACATAGTCTACCTATACATGTCACGGAGTCCTACTGCGCACTTCACTTACATTCTTTCATAAAACAAGGCAAAGTGTAACAGGTATACATACATTCATAGTTGCAGACGCATTTAATTTATAGAACTGCAAATACATATATACATATACCTATACATTTGTATAGCTTCTCCATCGCACAGACTTTCTGTGTGTTCTACCTGCCTTATCTCCACGTATTCCGTATCCTTTTCCTCTCATCACCATTTTTGGGATGTTTGTTTCTTGTACACGCTCAATTCGGCTCAATCAGGTGTATACGATAGTAAGTATAGAGTGTTTACAACAGGGACTTGGAGACGACAAAAATAATCACGTTGCACGGTGACAGATTTCATTCTCTACGTCGCCTGTTTGCAAGTACCCTAAACCCCAAGACTCTGGCTTACCAAAGGCTTACCAAAGAAATAAAGCAAGCGGACTCTGGGAAGATGCCTTTTACAGACGTACTTTGCCACAGGGACTATGTGTACTTCATGTGCGCAATAATAAATTACAAATTTGACATTTCTTCGACTTATGTACCTACAATGAACCTTTGGGGCCAAATCTGTACGGATGGTCTAAAAGACCATAGGTTAATTACGCAATCCATTAGGCCATGTTTCTTTTTGTATACTTTTGAGTCTCACGTATCTAATTCTGAAAAGTGGAGGATAGGAAATAGTAATAGAAAGTTCATTATTTTTTCCTCATGATTTTCAACGCTGGATTCACCAGCCATTCGACAATCGACTTAAGGGAGGTGCGTGGCAGTCTCTATAGGAGAGTCGGCCAAAGGCCAGCCAAACCAACTGAACACGTCCTGCTTTGAACGCAAGAGGTACTTGCCCAAACCACCCGCTTCTAGAACCTGTATAAAAGAGAGTCAGACTCAGTTTCTTCCAGTTTATTTCGTGTCCTTCATTAAAGGTGACTGGTACTTTCCTATAAACAATGTCGAACTGTATTTATCTCGTGCTTCTCGCGTTTCTTGTATTTCCGTGCTTTAATTCCGCGGCGGAATTAGCGTCAAATCTGCAACTGCATGCAGAAAAGCCGAACGTAAGCACCACACCGAGTCTGGGAGAGATTACGGTGGAGTCTCACGTCTTGAATGTGAAGAAACCAGATTCTGTTCCACCGAAAAAGGAATTCGTGAAAGAATTCCTGAAAGTCGGTGCTAATGTAGCACCAACTTCTGATGTACCATCGATTCATGTGCTCCGCGAAGGATACACAGGAAGTAAGAAAAGCGATGTCCTTGTGGTCGCACCTACTATCAGCTCTAAAGGTGGCAGCAAAAAAAATGTGGAGGCAAACCATAAAGATTCTTCCGCTGAAATTGTCAATACTGAGGAGAGTAGCACAACTGCCAGTGAAGTGGAAACCACAACCTTTCTAGCTCCTGAAATCGTAGATTCAGGGTCTTTAGAAATGTTCCAAGACATAGGTTTGTGCATCTTGCGAAAATGCAATCACATTATAGTATTCTGTTTGCAAAGTTCATCTACCCAATAAAGTTTGTTTGTTTGATTTGTTTATGGAGTCATCCTGAACTGTTTCAGTTTGACTGGAGGGAAAATACTAATTATCATGTATCACACTAATTAGCTGTATAACCCAATTTTTTCGCAGTTGTCACGGCCATTCCTTCCGCTGATAGTAAGAACCAGCCCGGAAGTGCGAAAAAATCGAACGGCACGAAAGACAAACACGAAGATTTCCTAAGTATGTAAGTCATGTGCATAATAAGTGCATACTATGGAAGTGTGTAAGCTTATATTAGGTATATATAAGGCATATAAAGTTGTAGGATGCTTTTCATATTCGCTTGGTGAGGAGCTTGAGGAGGGTCGAGGTACTTTCGCCGCGGCATTTGCGTTAAAAGTCTTTGTTTGCCCCAACCATTGCACGAACACTAAGGCGTATACCTAATACCTATAGTTAAACAAAGTGCATTTTGTGTCTAACAATAAGCATTCACGTATATATATACATATATACGTAGACGTCAGACAACTCATTTTGTCGCCGCGTTCGGAAAGAAGCGAGAAGTGTGCATGATGTGCTGAATGCTGAATGTAATGAAATTGCTTGTTGGTTACCGTTAATGTGAGCAGCTTCCCTGTTGGCGTTATCAAATGTTGACGAACCGCTCATGCTCACCCCTCGCCCTAAGCCTACCGTGGAAACGGTCTTGATTCCAGTGCCTCACAGCGATCCGGGCCCTTGTCCGCACTGTGGAAAGCCGGAATTATACCATTCACTCGGAACCAACTGTTCGCACTGTAGAGCCTGTGAACACTATTTTGTTGCAAATTCGGAAGGAATTCTTGTCGATCTTGGAACAGCGTCAAAATCATCCATTTGTCCCTCCGATACGCAAGGGAAATCACCAGCAAAAGTCAATGCTACGTCGGAAGTAACTCCGACTAAATTTGTAGCTTTGCACGCCGATGTGAACCTAAATAGAAAAGGACTTCTCAAGAGAAGACTTTATTTGCAGGTAATGTTTTTCTGAGTAAGGCGTACATTGGCACTACAAATTTTGGTAAGACGTTTTTACTAAAGCACAATTATTTGTGTGCTTAAGCCTCTCTGTAAAATAGTTCGAGTAGTCGGAGGTACAAATTATCATTTTCGCCTTAAAAATCATGTGTGTTGTATTGGATGTTGGACAGAAAACTCAAGACTTCATGAGATCTATCCAACCTAAAGTTAGCATTCAGGGGAGCATCATTCATGGGCCGCTTTTCGAACGAAACAAACCAGTGCTCCCGGGTCATATGGCAGAGGCTAGCAGCGCGGATTCAAAGGGCATATTTCCGTCGGTGACCTCTGTGCAAGATTCTACCACACCGGAGCCCTCCTCAATTACCAAGGCTTTCTCATGGTTGTTTAGTTTTGGGAAGAAGAGCGGTAATCCTGCTGAAGAAAGTAAGGACAAGGTCATAGAGCCCCGAAGTCCTTTGGAACAAGTTCCAGTGCACCAGCCCGAGCCCGACGTAATCACTCAGCCTGGAAATATCCCAGCTCAGCTCACCGTCAGACCTCCCACCCCTGAATTTCCTGGTGGAGGTCTCTCTGCCCTTATCAAGCCTCCTTTATCCAAATTACAAAGATTGAGATGGACCTTTCTTCCTAATCATGAGTGAGACAGTTTGTTTCCTTTTAAGTTCACATTCATTTAAGTTCCGTTTTAAGTTCACATTCATTTACGAACATTTTTCTGGTGTTTTAACCTTACTTAAGAAAAACGTTTTCAGTTTTTTTACATCATTCCATTTTTTTAAGTTTACTTGGACTAGACTTTTCTCACTCATGTTCCTCCTAATTTTTGTGGATCAATCCCTCGACACTCCCCATTATGCTTACCTCACTTTAAACTTTTTTAAGTATACTATCTGAGAATATTACCTAAATTTTTATTTGACTGCATTTTCTACAGTTGTCGAAATTCTTACTTCATGTAACTCTTATGCGATGTCAGAGATGTAGTGTGTATGCACGAATGAGTAAAATAAAGCAGTTATTATAACGATAACGAGTACTTACTTACCTCATTAATCATTAATCACCGAGCACTCACTCCTCTAGTCGGGGTATCAATAATTTTTTACGCCAGAGTCATTGACTTAAGATGCACAGCGCTAAGATTAGCTGGATCAAAGATGCAGTATGATCAATATGATGCAATTTTAATTTCTTCTCTACATCAATTACCGTATGGCGTACCAGACCAGTACTACTACTACTTAACAAAACAAACACTCAACAAATGTATTAAGTTGTAAAAAAGATGCTTAAGTCTAATTTCAGGCGAGAGAAAGAGAATTTCTAGATCAAACTACAATGATATTTGTACCTCACTAAAAATCGAACGTATTGAAAAAAGGTTGAGAATGCTTCGCAATAACTTTGCTATATCAATATATTAATCACCAAGATTCAAACGTCTGTTAAACTTGCAATCAAAGTCAAATTGAAACACAAGAAGTGCTACAAACTTCTGCAATACATCGTGCAGAACAAAGAGATACTATAAGTCAGTGATTCCTTCAGCAACTAAATGCCTTTCAAAAATGACTGTAAAAAGGCTCATATTATAGATAGGAAGTGTATAAAAAACGATTCAGTGGTTAATTACAGTGCTTCATTGTAAATTATTATAAATAATTTAGTCCAACATTAACTGCTTACTTCTTGCTGTGGTACAATGTTACACTTCGTAAAGACAGTGCAATGTGTAAAATCAAATAAACCGATTATTATTAAATGGGACCAGGAGTGTTTGCGCATGGGCATTTGTCGGACGCGGAATTGGGAAGACTGAGACTACTATTGAGTGGATTGTGGATGTGGACGCACTCCTCGAGCATGTCACGATGTCAGCCCAAAGAACACCATTCACCGTTCACCATCACCAATATGTATTTCATCAACAAAACATGCACCATCACCATCACCAATATGTAGTGCATCCAAAGGACGACAGTTACTCCATGGGAAAGCTAAACTCCCCCTGGTGAAATTACTAATCCCCTCCTCGCTTCCAATCCAATGTTGTTTTTACGACACTTTCTATCATTGTAAACGTATAATATGTATACGTATATACAACTCTGGTTGTGCTTAGTAATCATAGCTACAGGTTTTTTAATTACTTTACGCAAAAGTCTTGCAAAAGTAATGATTATAGCTTTTTTTTCAGTTATACACGCTCCAAGAAGATAGTTAATGTACGAAATCCTCTAGAGAGCGCGTAAGTCCGGCATTTAGTCCATGCACAGGGGCAATGGAAAACTGGGTCACAATTACATGCAAATGGCCACTTTCATGAACTTTAGTTTTTTTTCAAAAAGTCATACAAGAAAACCAGTGAGGAGAAATATTTTGGCGATTATAGCTGAAAATGATGCAAATTAGAATTTTTTCTCAAAAATTGCTTACTTCAAACATAACAGAAGGGAAAAAATTGGAAAAAACGTTGCAAAAAAGTGGCTACAATTTCAAGCTTATGGCTTATTACTGTGTTTGTATTTGCGTATTATATCAAAATATCAAAACATAATACACTAGTAAAATTGATGTTTTCACCTAGGTGTACGCATTTCTAGCCATGTTGCGATGTAACTTAAACATTTGTTTTTAGTTTTTAGTTTTTATATTTGGTATACCCTTCCTAGTTTTGTTCCACAGTTGCAGATTAGTGTATGCAATTGCTATTTTGCTATCACGAAAGAATTAGCTTCAATGTCCCGCTGTTCCAAAGATCCGATTGCACTATGCCCAAGGAGATGGTCGACGGTGTACCATATTGACGCTTTGTTCTCAAATAGGAACATGCGGCAAGGCAACAATTCGGTATGTTGACTGGCACTCACGTGATTAGTAAAACTGGCCTCAACGAGTTGTAATAATCGCGGTATAATTAAGTTCACTCATAAAAGCCTCACACTCTTGCTGTATCTCAGCTATTAAATGGAATGGAAGATATGGTTTCCAATGATCGATTCTGAGTCTCGACACGCGGTGTGTGCTCCAGGGATTTTCTATATCTTCTCTGGTGTGATCTACCAAGTACTTGTCAGTCCTTAAATGCCAAAGTATTTCCATGCTGGCAAACAGATCCTTCAAAATTCCTTCAGGATTTAGAGCCAAATCCTCAAATTTTACTAAATGCATCTGGGTTGGAAATTGATGCTGAAGAATGTTAAAAGTCTCTAAATCTTTCGTGACTTCGTTACAAAACTTGTCGGAACTGTTGCACTGAGAATTATGACGACACCATTCCAGCTGTAATGCAAAAAAAATAAGTGTAAATTCTCACATATGAATTATGACTGTTTAACTATTTATTTATACATCTCATTCACATGCGCGACGAATTAAATGTAAGATACCTTTAGTCTCGATGCGAATACAGCTCTCGGGTCACGAACCAGAAATATGATATGTGAGTTTGCTTCAAGGAATGTTGGCAGTAAGCGTATTGAAATTCTTCGTAAAATTAAAAATGAGAAAACAAATTCATACATGCATTTATTGACCACGTCATGTTGTCCTAACCCAATGCAAAGTCCAGGAGAGATTAAAAAACTTACCTGACAAGTTTAAAAAGTTGAATGGGAAAGTTGTTGCATGCTTTTGAAAGGAAATTCGAATTATAGCAGTCACTTCCTAAGTATTCGCAAGCTTTCGCCAGCTTTTCGTTAAAGCTTAGAATGCTCGAGTCTTTTTTTACTGTCATCAGGTATTTATCAAGCCGGTTATACTCACAGTTTCCCAAGCTCTCCAGCGTAAACAGAGCTTCCTTCAAAGTGTCGGGTGAACTAACTGACAAATCCTGTGCATGCAACATTGGATTAAATTTCCATAAAAAATATATAATACTCACATGATGGTGTCAGTAAGTCAGTACCTCGAATCCTGTCAAAGGTTCATAATGATAAAATACCCCGGGATGCGAACTGATGGCTTCGGCGAAAAAGGTGGAACCTGATCTCCAGGACGAAACGATGAGAATAGTGAGGGGCTTTCTTACCGGAACGCAAAATCAATCAACATTATTAATATTAATAGCATTTTCATCTAAGTTGCGATCTAGTTGAATGCATCCTAAAAGTATTCAGTAGTCACTGTCATATTTAAATTAAATCATCATCCCTTACGTGTAGGAAGTCTCTTCGATATTTTGCTCTGCAAATGACTCAATTTCTTGAAGCGCAACCTCAAATTTATGATTCCTCATACGTTCCAATGTTTGGTTTATGGACGAGTTACTCGAATCTATATAGTACACACAGGCATACAGGGAATCATGGACGTTTTGCAATCGTCTTGTAAACTTGTAACAATAATTCATTAACACGCCGCTCACTGATCAAAGCAACCTGCTGCATAGATAATAATATGGTCTGTGATGTGATTGAGATTAACGTCATTAAATAAATAAAGGCATTACCATTACCACGAGCAGGTTGAGGACGCAGATTCCCTTCTTTGGCCTTCATGTGTTTATGATTGAACTGACCATTGACTGGAGTCAGTCCAAGCCGACCAGAATACCCCAAGTCTTCATTCTTCGAACGAGCCCGAATACTGGACAAGATTGCTATTAGGCAGAGAGATAGAATGAATCCCGGAAGAACTACTGTTCTCAACTTCCGAATATTCATTTTGGTCTGCGGGCAGTGAGACGAGCCGGGAGCGCTCTGGGGTCTATCATATGAATGCGCGATGCAATCTTAAATCACAGTTTGCAGGAGTACCACAAAAAGTCCAAGACTGGTGTGAAGTCAGTACAGGGAGATTTGCAAGGGACTCAAAATTCCTATGTATGGACCACTACCGATGGCGCTGGAGTAGTCCTGTCACTGAAATTACGCCTGGGTAATTTGTTCTTGCACGGCTGTGAATATTGTCAAAATGATGGAGAGAAGGTGTTCATGATGGATGTGAGTGAATCTTCCAGCTTTGACTGATTAAGAGTCCGTGATGTTACTGATGTGCAATGGCAATGGTATCGTGCACAGCCGCACTCCTTGCGCTGTTATAGCATTGTGAGTTCCCTGTCCCCTTTCATTTAATTTATCTTATCACTTGTAGGAACTGCACAGTCGAAATCAGGATATTTGTCCAAGGGGTTTCGGTTTCAGTTTACATGTTTACAATGTTTACAATGTTGCCTCATCAACAAACCCTTCACGAGGACAGGGAGGCATGAGCATACATGTACACCTACTGCTATTCTAAAGCAAAACATTCCACGTGATGGCGCTATGGATGCACTTCGCCCCAACCCAATCAGCAGTATAATGCCCTACTCCAAGTGTAATACCTAAGTAATAATAATGGTTTATTAGCTCCATTAAAGTATACACAAATAAGACATAAGGCGTGCGTTGTAAATGTTGGCAGGCCCAAGATAGAGGACAGCACAATTTTTGTCAAATCTTAAATACGATTGTGTACATACTACATATTGGCGAAAGCCATATCCGGTGATAAGCCTAAATGTTTAATGAGAAAGAAACTCAGCTTCCGATGTTTAAAATGCGTACACATGTGCAGTAAAAGTTCGGTAATAAATAAAACAAGACGGAAGACAATGTTAATCCGCACTTGAGGACTTGGAACAGGTGCAAGAACAGGTGCAAGAAGCATCGTTGCCCTGGACAAAGGTCTTGGTGGATGTGCTTAAAAGAGAGTGATTGGTCCCTCGGGAGGTTCTGGTCAACATTATCGTCGCGGCTTCTTCTTCTACTCCGGGCAGCTGAGTAAATTCTGCCATCTTTTTCTTCGCGATTCCATTTCTGACAGGACTTGTCGTTGGACTGGCGATGACCTTTTCAACACGTACCGATGCAGAATGCTCCGTGTCTCGGATACATGGCATTATTGTGCTGCCGGCTATTGCTACCGGAGCGTGGATTCCCAATACAACTTTGTCAACCAGGACGAAAGCGCCAGGCTGTGTAAGATTCATCGACAGGGTGAACTGCAATAGGAGGGAAAATAGTAGAATCGTTTCAAAGAAGCAACACATTTTAAAACTCGCAACTTATTCTGTGAAATACAATTATCCTCGCTTCATTAAATGGGGAGCTGGATGTGTAGGTGGTTAGGTCAATTACCGCACGTAGGAGCGTCTGGGAATAAAAGGCATCGCACCAGTTGCCTCCAGGAGAGTGGAAAGAATCCAACTTTTCTCCGTCAGGCCCATGAAATTTGATCTCAACGGATGGATGAGCCAGCAGACGCACCCAGATCTCATTCATTAAAGCGTGTGTGAGCCTGTGCGAGATCTCGAACACGTTGTCATTGTCTTCCGTCGGACTGGAGTATTGAAAGTACCACACACCCCTGGCTGCGATACTCGAATTATCGGATGCAGACTTGTTAAAAAGGTTTGCTAAACTCCCACCTTCCACTAAGGTGTTCGAGTACACATAATTGCCACGAAATTTCCAGAAACGGGCGTCAATTTGATCGTCAAGTTTAAGGTCGTACCCCATGATGATGACCCCAAGTTGGAGAATAGAAAAGCTCCACGCTAGTCCACGGAAGTTCATATTCGCCAACAACCCTTCGACTTAACGCTGGTCGATGGTAATCGCGAAAGAAATAAGGAGGACTCACCGAGAAGCGTGGGAGCGAGAGAGAAAGGTGAATTGAAACTGTATATATAATCATTTTGGAATTTCTTCAGATGTAATTACTAGCAGAGGATGAGCACAAGAATGCCATATTTACAATTTTTACTTGGAAGTGAATAAGTGTATCAATTAACATTGATCACATTAAACCTTGAAATAGATTCACAAGGATTCATGCATATGATAATTAATGGAAAGCACTGTCAATGTCAATAACGGGAGGTTATCAAAAAAGGTGACAAGAGAGGATAAATAAAACGTTGTTTCTCAATCTTGTAATTGTTTATTACTAACACTTTATCAGCACATTTATTTCCTTCATGGTACAGGGTACATTCCCCTTGGATTATTTGCTGGGGTGATTCTTAAATGATGCATCCACATGCATCTTAACCACACAAACACTAAAAAATTTCTACTTACAATTAGTATATGCTTATTGGAGCAGCGATCTACCAACATTACCAACTTCCAACTCAATGAACTGATCATTGACCATGACACTGTCACTATCTCACTATATGCATGCCAGATATTATTCTACTCATTGCGTTTGAATGTCGTGCTGATTTTTATTTTTTATACTTATTTAATATAAATCAATGTAAATTTTCCCCAGATTCAAAGTCCTTGTGTCTTTACAAACAGTCGGCGCATGATATGGTGGGAGTAGAAATAGGGATATGATATGAATATGAGACTTTTAATGAATTGAATTTTTTCTGATTCTAAGATCTACAGTCATTGTAGTATAGGTATATGTACATTTTGCGAGCAGTACATTTCAATTAGTACAAATATGTAGATGTACATTGTACATAATTATGTTTTAATAAATAAATAATTATTATTTGCCCCCCCCCAATTCTTCGTGTGTTGTTGTTAGTATATACTTTATTTTCCTACTCTGTTCCCGACTCCCTCAATTCTAAGCTTCGCTATAACATGTACTGAAAGTGAAACTATCTATTTATAATATTATAATGTTAGCAAACAAACAATGTATTGAATGTATGAATGAACATCTTGTTCTCACGAATTTTAATTCGCTTTACCTAACAGAAAAATCGTACGCTGGCCCGGCCAGGGTAGGCCTCCAATGGATGGACGCCATGATTTACGCTGAAAACTGATCAGTGGCAATTGGCAATATGGCTTCATGTGATGATGATGGTTGATGTTTCTGTCAAAATGTGTAACATTTGACTATATTGCGCACGAGTCGGCAAGTCGGCATACACTGTCCACGTAAAACATAAATACTACCCGGTGAGCCAAGAAGTTGGAATAGCCATTTATAAATACATGATTACTTTAATTGATTATGCAAATTTTTTCTTGGAGCCGCCGACACCTTCACAATGAAATTCTGCCGACCCATCACAGAGCTTCATTTAAACGTGAAGATTGTGACCGGGAACTCATTTCAATGTCAACACAAATGTCAGTGTAATGAATTTAAATACGATTACGCAGCATTGAAATGAGTTCCCGGTCACAATTTTCAAGTTTGAATGAAGCTCTGTTATTTATAAATGACTATTCCAACTTCTTGGCTGTCGGAAGAGTACTTACGTGTGTATATCGTATCGTCGGTGCAGAATCAAAAATGATCATCTGGGGTGGGTCTCGGGTTGTATGGGTTCAGTTCTGTCTATGGAGTTCAGCATGTACTCTCAATGTGCTCTGACTGCCATCAAACACTAGTCGATTAGTGGATGTGCTGCTTCTTCCCTTTCCTTTCTACGCTAATTCGGTTTTAATGTAACAATTGGTATGTAGATGTAAGCAAAATACTGTATAATGTTGTAGACTATCCTCAGTGCTTGTACTGGGAATGTAATGTTCTAAATGTGTGCTTGTATTGTGTATGTCGTGTAACAACAATTGGAACAATAAAAAGCAATATTATTATTATCTCCAGCGCGCGTGAAATCACGAAGCGGTAATTTCCATTTCCTCTTAATTCACAAAGCAAATCAAGTGCTATCCTTTTCCATTCGAGATGATCACTTCTGATGCATTAAGGGAAAGTGCAGATGAGCACTTCGTGGATTAAGGTTCGCTGAAGATGATCACATTTGACTTTTCACCTACGGTATGCAAACCTGTGGAAGTGACAGGAATTCCAGAGGAAACCAACTACTAGATGTCATCCATGATAGATGTTGCATAACTGCGTGGAGTAAATCAATTCTCAACACAAGTTTTCCATACTTCTCTTGGTGCTCAGGGGCAACGTAAGTAGGTATATAACATGTAAGTAATTCCTGCATTTTTATAAACCTTCCTGGCTTTTAGTAGTATCAACAGTATAAAGTAAAATACCTTCCATGTCCATCCAAATCCACAACGCGTTTGATGAACTTCCCCAACAAGAGCTGCTTTATAAAAATAATGCTGCCATTATTATTAATCTCTTATTGTTCAACAATTCCCTGTCGTGAGTTGTGTGATCAATTAAAAGAATGGGCAGATATGCCCCTGGTCTGGTTCCTCCTCTCTCAAAACTCCATTCTGCGAAATTAAACTTTTAATGAAAAAAGTCATTCATCTTTCGTATCCGTTATAATAACAATTTAATCGCTTCGTTTCCCTTTTGAAGCCACGACTTGTGCCGGCGAAGCTTTTATGCGAGTGCATACGACGATGCCAGTTTCATCTCGCATAGATGGATTTCACGCGGAAGCACTTTCTTGAGTGTTTCCGTCTGAGCTTTAGGCTAGGCACCATCTTCAAAGCAGGCTGACGAAAAGGGAAGAACAACTGCTCCCTGCAATTAACAAAGGTGTATACGTACGCGATGAGCAATTCGAAGCAAAGATTAGCATAAAAACTTAAATCTTGTCTGTGCAATAATTACGCATCCATCCTCCACCACGTTCCCCCAATACTTATCGCTCTCTCTCTATTCCTTACTGTCTTCGTGTGACTTTCTGCTTGCTGTCATCACTGGGAAATAATACATACAGCAGTACAACTTTCCGTAAAAATATGGCTACGCATAATAATTATGGAGAAATATCTGCTCAGGTGGTCAGCGATGGTAATTACATCGGCCTATTTTATCTTTGCAAATACACATTTGAGCTTCTTGTGTACTGTTAAAATTGTACAAATGAGAGAATGTATGCAAGTACTGCTACTGACAACACTTGCAAGTTACAAAGCAATTTGATGTCCCGGAGGAATAACATGGAACTTGAGGAAGCAAAAAGCCGACTTTGTCCACAGTCCAGAGCCCAGGGTGAGATAGTACAGTGTACTTACTATGTACGTATAGGGATTTTTCATTTCAGATTTGTCCCCTGCAGTGGTCACGACATGGTCCTTTGAAAGGGTGAGAAAGGAACTCGTTCCAAAGCTTAAGAAACCATTTCGCCACCTCGTACTTTTCTCTCTATTATGTGAGTCACACCAAAAACCCACCAAACTAGTCAGTTTTAGGAATGTCCTCAGGGAGACGTCGTACGCTCTCGCTTTTTAACTTTAACATAGGTGGGCACATCAACTTGTGTACATTTTATGCAAAAACGAAATATTTTTTATTGGGCCCCATAGATCTCCGAGACGCTGAGAGATTAGCTTGTATTGCTGTGCCTCTAAAAGTCTGTTAAATGGTGATCTTGACAAAACAACATGCTGTCGTTATTCCTACTTACAATTAGTGCAGGCATGAGCATGACAGTTTGTGCAGTGCTTGACCAAAGTTTGGTTCCAGCGATAGCATCTGCAAGAAGTCCGGGAAAGATGATACATTCGGATAATAACTGTGCGCTTATCAGAAGCTCTTACTTAATTGTCGTTGTTGTTATCTGCAGGTATAGGACATGCAGAAGAAAATCGCCCTAAGGCACTGCGATTCTGCCAGATAGGGCAACATTATTTTATTAAGGCATACGATTAAAGAATACGTTGATACGTTCACAAGAGAGATTGAGTAGTCCTCGCACGTGGTCAGGAGCCGAGAGAGTAAAAAAAGACCCATACTATCTTATCTGATCTCATCTTCTCATCTGAATTGCTCATCATCAGCTTGTACGAATCTGTATTTGAGCAACGCCCTTCCTTTATACTGTCGTTCGTAGTGGGTGAGTGGGTCTATGAAAGTCTTCCAAAAAGTAAGGAGCAAATATTACGTAAGCGCCCTGCTAAGTGATGCTTTCGTTACAACCTTTCTAGTGGCGTGTTTAAATAGTAGTATCTATAGTATCTTGCCTGAGTTGTGAATGTACAGATTGAGACAAGAATCGTTTAATATTGATGGAGGACCCTTTTCACCTGCCCATTAATTTGTATCAAGTAGTACTTAAAACTTCGTCAATGTTAATACCTATGCTCTTCCCTGCCGTGTTTACTCGCTCAGGCGTTGCAATACCTTAACGCTATGATTCTGTGACCACGACGCGGGGGTCGTGACAATGCGTCTTTCAGTATATGTATGTACATATATCTCAATAGTGCCTAGTGGCTACCATAAGCCTGACCGCCATTTGCACGAATTGAATTTGTGTTCAAGGAGTGATTTGGAGTTTTGGAGAATGTCAAAACTCAAGAGCTAGCCGTTTCCTCACTCCTGCACGTCTTTTTCTTTTCTTTTTTTTTTTTTAGCTAAAACCGCGTTTGTACAAGTCCAAGAAACGTTTACCTCCCCGCTCCGTAGCGATATGACAGGGCAATGATAAGAGAACTCAAGACACGTACTGCATGTAGAATTTTATTGCAGACCTAGGAAAAAACATTTCATTCAGATCCGACAAAGATTTGCCAAGTTATAACGGTTTTTTCAAGAGTTAAAAAATATAATTTTGCGGCAAAATAGATTGTTTGATTCCGTCTTTACGAACCAGCATTTTAAGTTCCCACAGCGGTTCAGAACGGAATAAGTTTGTTTTCTGAGCCGTATTTTCTCGTGGATTTAAGACAAATATCCGCACAAATATGATAGAACAATGATTAACAACGTTGTGAAGATTCAAGTTCAAAAAACAGAATTTTCGATTAAATTGATGCTTGATTCTGCCTGCAGTGTCCAAAATAAAATAGAACTTGTTTTTAGCGTCACATTAATGACACGTTAAATGATAATGTTACTGAATTGTTTTCATTGTGATAAGACAATCAAATTAGTAATTCTGACGAGTGGCTCTAAAAGGCTCGGAGGGCAAGTTTACGCATTGGCATTATGAAATATAAAACACTCATAGGCGAAAATATTAAAATTATGTCTCTTAAAAATTATAATTTGCAAAATGCGCCTAAAAATTAATATTCGTAATTTGCAAGACATTAATTAGCTGAAAACTAACTTTTGGTTGAAATTTTTTATGGTAACATAAAAAATATTATTTCTGTAAAAATTCTGATTCTTGAACTTGGCGAGGAAAAGTCGCCATAACTTTGTGAATTATTGTTAGAACTGAATGGAAATTATTTTGTTAGATGCGCTTTTTTTTTTGTTAGACGCTTGCCCTGTTTTGAACCGTTGTGGGAACATAAAATATTTGTTCCTAAAGACGGACTGAAAAAATCGATTTTGCTAAAAATACAGGTGTTTTAACTTTTTTTTGAAAAAACGGACTAACTTGGCAAATCTTGGTCGGATCGGGATGACATTTTTTCTCTACAATCATAATGAAATTTTGCATGGAATGCATGTATTGAGTACTCTTAGCATTATCGCACATAGCGCTATGGCTGTGGGGGTGGCAAATGTTTCTTGGCTCCCTTTATATGCTGTTGATAAAAAGAACAAGACTTTTTCTGCAGTCGATTATCGGCAATTGCTTGCATGTTCTTTTTATCTTCCTGGTAATTATAATTACGTAGTCAAAGCTACACCGTGATACAACACAAGTATTAATAATACATTTCCTATGTCAGATTTCGAAGAACCGAAGTCGGACATGAAAAATAATCAGCAATTTCTTGGCATTAATAACATTCAGCATTAATAATTAAATAAATGCTGTTTGGTGGGGATAGCTATAGCAGAGATACAAAGGCGGGAGGGTTTGTACCTTAATCAGGTGGTGTATTCTGTTGAGGAAATGCCATATAAGGCCGGGTTATTGCTTGGAAAGCTGTCTTTTTCAACAACCATGTAATTGGCTAATCGTGTGCCTTGTGCTTATGCCCGTGCCCACTCTGTTATTTCTCAAACGTTTAATTTAATTCCTTTTTGCCAATAGCCCTTGATTTTCATGTCACGGTCAATGTAATAATAATAATCCATTATATTAAAAAAATTATCGGCATTTTCCTGCTCTCATTTTGCTATATTAGTATTTTTTCCATTAAAATTTTCTTGGGCGGATTTGCCAAATTCTGTGAGGTAAAATGATACTTTTATGAATTTAATTTATCTGTATACATATGGCAGGGTTTTGGTTTATTGGTTATCTCCTTCAAGTTTTCGTTTTAAGTTTTAACTAATAATCGGTGGTTTCTCCTTTACACGATGGCTGAGTTATGAAGTGACTATTTTGTGAGGACTTTGTTCGGGGGTAACTGTAATATTATTGGCTGAGCCATTATTTGCAACCTTCAGCATACAAACTAAAAACTATGGACGAATATGGAAAATTGTTTGCGGCATTCTCCTAGCCTGCTCCTCAGCCTTCACAAAATGTTGTGGACTTGTTTAAAGGAGAGCGTGAACTTGTATATAATATACGAATATACCTACTGCTTCCCATAAATACTCACGTCAAGTCTGCGCTTCCATGCTGCTTAATAATATTAATGCCTAGTGTTTCTCGGGGTTGCTGCAAGCTCAACAATCTTAGAAATTGGTGGTACCGGGAAGCGATATTAAAGAGTAGGAGCAGCTAGAAGCAGAAAAGATGACAGTATTCTTGTCATATTATTGTATATAGGAGAAAAAGTAAGATCCTGTGTCACATCGTCACATGCTGAATAATTGGTACACAAAGTAGCTGAAAGTGTAAGTTGTTGAGAAGGCTGCGAGCGAGCGTGAGCGTATAAATTAGTGTAAGAGCTGTAAGACGATCAACAATATGATTTTCAGAAGGGAGCAAAGGAGACGCACACACGCTTCTATAGCTTTTGGAACCAATCTCTGTACATTTAGATGGTAGGCCTGGTCCTGGCAGGTGTGTGTGAAGATGACGAGGATGTGTGCCTCTACGGAGATAATGATGCCCCTTTTTGTACACAACAACACTCACTCACGTTCACACACACACATACATAAGAGGATGGCTGTACGTGTTCGTCGTTGGGTAACCTTGAATAAATGCGTTAACAACAATTGCATCTCATTTTACTCACTTTTTTGTCTCTCTGCTTCTCTTTTGATATCCAAGTGTGTGTGTGTGTGCGATGGGTAATCCCGAAGGTATGCAACGCCGGCTCAGTAGCATCAGTGCTCAAAAAAGCGCTCGCAGTACATATGTAGTACGTTCATTATGTATTCTAACGAAGTCCGTCATTACTACATTCGTCGTGAAAACAACGTTGCCATTTACGCCCAATCATATTAATAACAATAATTGGTATTTAATTAATAATACATATGATTGGTGATTACTTCAATGCCAGTTGCACTCCCACTAAGTGTAACGTGCGCTTATTCATCTATATTCGTGATTTTTATGATCATTCCTAACTTGACCTTTGCCGAATAAACAATTTTTGCTTTTGTCTCCAGATGTCCTAATTCGTTTACTTGTGTAGGGGTATTAAATCCTCTAATTAAACTAAAAGTCCTTGTAGAGCTTTGCTTCAGGAAGAGAAGGCTCTCTCACATACCTATTTGGCAACCTTGTCTTGCCCCGAACACCATTAGCGTGCTCCCTGATTGAGCCTTAGGGAGTACGTTATAGTACATAATGTACCTTTTACATGGATAAAATGTACATCTAATCAAATCTAATATGTTCCTCCTGGATGAGAATGTTCGGGGAGGAAGCTATTGCAGTGAGGATGAGGGATAAGTCGTCATCACGACAATTTCACTGTAACATCAACAACAGTAGTGAAACTTCGGTGGGTTCTCCGGCCGTAGTCCAGCCACATTATAATAGTGGAGCTGGCGTGGAGTACTGTAAATTATGAGTAAGTACAGACTGGGAGAGTGCGTTCAAACGAGCTGGAGTAATGCATTTTCCGGTTTCTCCGATCATCACCTTTAAAGTATAAGATGTGAGTACAACAACTTGAGCAGAGAAATGAGTGCCATCAACCATTCAGGTGATGGCGATGGCAATCTTCATGTGATACAAGCATATAAACCTTGTGGTTTCTTGCAAAGGGCTTAAAATGTTCACGACCTGAAGTGGATGAGGCTGGATCCATCGGTGAATGGATATATCAGGTTTTCAGGTAGGGGAAGATTGCTAAAAAAATGCAGGTAAATATGGCATTCGGGAAAATGCTTAGCGGTTGAGAAGAAGAAGAATGGAAAAGTGTAATGAGGAGAGGAGTGACAGGTGATATTCTGATTTGTTTTTTGGGTTGGCGAGTAATGGGCTGAATCACCTGAGGACGGACTGTTCCAGAAATAGCAATGCTAAGAGCTGCGGGAGACCAGTGGAAGGCCAAGAGGGGCCAAGAGGGGAGAATTGAGATGCGCGTCGGTACAACTTTATAGCATAAACACGATTTGCATGTATGAAATCATTGTTTTATATGCATATCCAAACTCATCCACCAAACGTGCTCAACATAAATCAGAGTAAACAAGTGTCAGGGAGAATAAAGAATAATGTGGGCATTGCTCTAGTCACGAAGTACTTGATTCGCGTTAATCTTATATTGGAATGAACTCATAATACTCTTTTTCCGTTGCTTGGTGTATTCGTGTGATGTCGTATAAGTACATATGTAAGTACGCATGTACACATAGTTACGCCCTTATTCAAGCTTAGCATCTACTGGAGCACAGATGAATCCATGCCTTGAATTTCTTTCATTTGCGGTATTAATACTAAACCTCGTACAACCCATCCCATTTTTATCGGTTACCAGTTACCGAAGCTACTAATATAATGTTGAACATACCTATGTATATAATATGTATACATAACTCTGGCTCAATTATACGTTTGTCATCTTTTTATGATGTGCAAAATATAATTGAAACTCAGCAAAAAAAGCGCTTTGTGTAATTATCATCTTAAACTGGTGGAATATGAGTCATACCGACTTGTGTGTATACGTACATGTATAAGAATGTGTGCGGTGACGAAGCAATTCTTGGTCATTATTTTGTACATCATGTCTCATCATTTATATTTGCGCTGGAGAAAGGTTTCCCAGTTGGCTGTGTCCATCCGAGGTTGTGTAAGTAAAAGAATACGTTTAGTTATCAGTTAGTTCATCACATTTGTACATGGCCAGGAAAGACCCCGCTTCGATATTAAATTTAAGGAGTGGGAAAGTTTGCATTTGCTCATTATAAAATATTAATGTGACCCTTTCCGGGCTACGGGTATTAGGTTACCCGCAAATCCGATTTTCGGGGTTTCCGAAATTTATCGGGCTGTAGTTATCCGATTTTGATGAGATTTGTTGTAAACTGCCGCTTTTGCAATGCTCTAGCGCACTCTTTCTGGAATTATCAAATTTCGACCTGCAAGGGGCAAAGTTCACTATTTGACCTGCAACCAAATTCATTAAAATAAGCTACCGCTTCTTGTTATTGGGTAAATCGGCATCGCTGATTACGAATCTGACGTTTGTTTTTTTATGTGACTTTACCCGGCTAAGATATTCAAGGTCAAAGTCAAGTTGTTTACCTTAGCCGGGAAAGGTCAAGTCGAAAAACAGACGTCAGATTCGTCATCATCGATGCCGATTTACCCCATAAAAAACTTCGGTACCTTGTTTTAATGAGTTTGGTTGTAGGTCAAATAGTGACCTCGTCATGTTTTGCACTTGTGGGTAGAAATTTGATATTTCCAGAGAGTGCGCTAGAGCATTGCAAAAGCGGCAGTTTACAACAAATCTCATCAAAATCGGATAACTACAGCCCGATAAATTTCGGAAACCCCGAAAATCGGATTTGCGGGTAACCTAATACCCGTAGCCCGGAATGGGTCACATTAATATTTTATAATGAGCAAATGCAAACTTTCCCACTCCTTAAATTTAATATCGAAGAGGGGTCTTTCCTGGCCATGTACAAATGAGATGAACTAACTGTATATGTATGTACCTATAGGAGAGACACGAGTATAATGGAGAACACGAGTAGTGAACTGACCTCTGGAGTGGAGAACATGAAAGGACAAATCATTAAACAATTGCACAGTATAGTAAAAGCCATGCGAATCCAAGTGCATATAATTAAATCAAACGTCTACACATACCATGAGGGAGAAAAGCAATGATACACATAGATTAAAAGTAATATAGAATTTAGACAAGTCATAGTAAACAAATATTTTCAGCCTACGTTGGCATTGGCATAATTCCCGAAAAATAAAATCGCCGGGGGGAACGAAATCTGATGAGGACCCATTATTGAAATAATATAGGTACCAACGCAAGTCCTTGTTGCATGTTTCAAGGGAAGACGAAGTGTACGATCAGAACATCAGAAGTTGACAATAGAGGACTTTAACACTCGCCCGTAAACACAAACACAAAGGCAAACGTTAAATTAAACTTTAATTTTGAACGCCATCCCAAACACTAAAATCAATTTTTAGTGTTTGCTTTTACGTAAAATCAAGTGTACGTGAACGCAAACGGTGCTGGAATAACCGGCGTGGCGCGTAGCGGCGCCGCCGAATTTGAATTTAGTGTTTACGTTTGTGTTTGCGTTTGCGTTTAGCGGAGGGCTTGCTAAAGTCCTCAAATAATTGATCCACAAAATCTTGCCCTAAATGGCAGATGCTGTTGGCAGTTCCATGCGGATAAAGATAAAGCATGTTCCATCGACGGCAGGTTTTGCCGACACTCTGCCTCACTTCTCTTCTCGATTACAACATTATAAGGATCAGGGTATTGTGGATTACCAGAATTTTGCGGGATTACGGATTATTCTGATTTTATTTTTGGGATTACGGATTACACGTACACTGTAGCGTAGCCACGGGATTACGGATTACACTAAAATTATTTTATATTCTGGGTTATGGATTCGGATTACTGTAATACGCTTTGCATTGCAATCCCGGATTATGGATTACGGATTACACATGTAATTTTTCCCGACAAATCCTTATACAGAAGAAAAATTTAAACAAAAATGTTTCAAATGCTGTTAGATTTCGAAAATACTGCTATTGAATATAAACTGTTTTTGTGAAAATTTAAGACAATTGTTTTCTTCGCCGAGGAACCGTAATCCAAGCCACCGAATTCATTTGGATTACGGATTACATGCTGATAGTTTTTTTCGGGGATTACTGATTACGGATTACTTTTTTTTAAGCTCTTTGGATTACGGATTCGGATTACGTAATCCGTAATCCCGGGATTATAAGGCGGGATTAGCAGTACCCTGAACAAGGATGCAGTATAATTACAAAACATGTATACTATACATATAGCAGACGTTATTGGTAGACCTAATGTGTATATTTTCTATTGGTCCTTTCAAAGTTTGTCCCCATCCCCACACTTTTCAAAGATAAGCGCTGCTTGGGGCACCGGAAGATTTGAACATTCTGCTGCCTTTTAATTGGAGTTTTTTTGTGAGTCTTACTAAATAAACAGAGACGAGAACCACGACGCAACAACTGAATCCACTAAGCGTTGAAAGCGAATCTTTTATATGCCTCTGTCCTGGCTCGCAAAATCCGCCGGCGACCTTCGGTCGGTCATTTGTTTTCATTCGCAGTAAATCACACCGGAAAATACATATACAAATCATTGGCTGAATGAAGTCGACTGAATGAAGTCCTTCAATTTCTTATTGAGTTGCTTGCTGAGTAAAATCCCTCTGATTGTTTTTCTAACAATAAGCTCAATCATAATTTGTTTGCACCTGGGGTCACCTCAAAATACTGACGCGCAAATTCGTCAAAAATGACATCCGCTAAGTCCTGTAGCATAGAAGAAAGGAAGTTAATGTCGTCCCAACTCCGGAGGCTGTTTTGCTGGAAAATAGATGATATTTTTTCCATTCAGTAAACCCAGGAAAACACAACTCGTTTGAGTTTTCAGAGGATTTAAATTGTTTCAAAAGGGAATCCCTGTCATCTCTATTCTTTGCCTCAGACTTGAACTGGAAACAAAGCATGGCAGAGGAACATCTGCACGCCGGGATTATTCGGTAAGTAGAACGGCTGATGTGGGTATAGCATAAATGCTACGAAGAAACAATATCCATTGACGTTGGTTTTTGTGTTATATAATATTTAAAAAAATCTACTTAAAGACGCAGAAACCCATTGCAAATTGCCAGGAAAGCCTCGTAAAAGCAAGAAACCGGATCTCTTCCTGAAGTCGGAAACAGTACTAACATCAACAAAAACGTGTTCGTGTGACATTGACATCCCCTGGCGTGCGTGTTCATGTGCGTACATTGATTAAAGCTTGATTCGGCTCTTCTTGTCCATGAAATTGGATAGCTATTTGGAAACCGCCCATGTTTTGCCTCATGCAATGATGCAATGGCTGAGGCAAATTCTTTTTAAATTCTATTTTATGCAACGGTAATTAAAAGAAAAGCTGAAGTTTGTTGCAATTAATTCCAGTTACGTCCGCTGGAATTATTGTGAGCGTTTTAGTTTCCTTTTTTGTATTTATTTATAGCCGTATTCGATTGCATGAATGCATCTTTATGCTTGTTATGGAGAAAAGCAGCTGGTAGTGGTAATGGTAATGCAGAACAATTTATGCTTCCTAAAATTACTTATTAAGATAGTATTTTCATTTACATACTACTCCTGGAGACGATTTGCCCAAAAGCAACAACAGACAATGTCCTGTAATGTTAAAATCCCATATAAAAAAATATCGTGACAATTTTTCAAAACGAGCTAGATCTTCTTAACGGAGGATTGCAGAAACGTGTACCTTATCAATCCGGAAAGCCCAACGCATTCCAATAGTATAATAATCACCTTTCTACGACTTGTTGAACGGAGGTTGTAATCGGATAAGTGTATTGTGTACGCGGATAATATTTGAGAGAGAATCTTGCAAACCGCTTGCACCATTATTAAAGAACACCCAGGGACTTTATTTTTGTAGTAATGGTTGACTCTGCAGTTGGCAAGTTTTCGGTGTAGAACGCTGTTGCTTGTTCATGATCTGCTTCTCCTGGAGGATGCCAATATTTATGCACTTGCAAGCATAGGCATTTATAAATAATGCGAAATAGTTAATAGAGATAATCCACCCCACTGCTATCTGTATCTCGGCCTCAAGGTGTGAGTTGCCCCACATTTCAATTCATGGAGAAAACTCTGGGATTTCTCAAAAGAGTGTCGGAGCTACCATTTCCTCAAAGTGAGCCTTCATGATGTTTTTTATTGGAAGGCTCTTTTGGTAGACGAGATCTTTTTCTTCCACGACGCCCGTCTCTACGGTGGAGGAGGGGCAACTTGTATTTTGTATGCTTTGTTATTATTATTGCAAGGGAACAAGAAGGGAGAAGAACCTGGTGGTTGCCAACGGCCAATTTCGATGATGATGATGATGATAGTAAATCGTGGGCTTGCCTCCACAGCCTCACTCTCATGTTCCCTACACACATATGATGAGCATACTCTAACCACGTCCTTTGATTTAAGCGGAGGACTCGGCATATACTTACCTAAAGCCTTCCTGTCTATTGTGAGGTGAGAGAGAAGCTCTAAGTTCCAAAGAGATTCAACAGAGAGAGAGAGAGAGAGAGAGAGAGAGATTCAACAGAGAGAGAGAGAGATATTCAACAGAGAGGGAGAGGAAGAAGTGGAAAAGTGGAAAGAATCAGTTGATCCACCTGTGGAACAAATCTGTGTAGGAAAGGGTTGCTCACACTGAAAAGTGGCAGTCAGTCTGTTCCTGCAGAGGCTGAGCAACTGAGCACTAGCATCTCTTCATTCTCTCTCTCACGCTTGTCCCACCGTCCTCTTACTTGCCCTTTTCTTCTCTTCAGTGTCATCCTTTTGTCAAAGCCATATCTTTAAAGTTGGTGGTGTACGCACAGTTTCATTGTTTTGGCTCTTCTTCTCTAAACCACCTTTACTCTCTACCAGCCTACCAGCTGACGTTTGGAATTTGAGTGTTAATTCCAGCAACAATGATTTATTCTTCAGGCATTTTCCTCCTCTTGGGAATTTCTCTGCTCCAAGTGGTTCACTTTGGTAATATATAAATAATACATTTTAAGAGATATATTTCATGAACTTATTCGAAATTTTATTCCGAGACAAGTTCAGTTACGAAGTAAGCAAATACATACACGTAAAGTGGGTGTAGGAAAATATAATTTATTATTCACATTTGATGGTGGAAAAGTAATTGATTGTCTAAACGAACATGTGGGAGCGCAGGTGAGGCCGGACCGGATCCAGCCTACCGGAAGTTCCTTCTCAAAAACTATGATAGAGTGGCGATTCCTTCGGATGGCACCACTCCAGTCTTGCTCCAAGTGCAGGAGCTGGACCTTAACTCCATCACAGTTGTAAGGCTTCTTTACTGACAGTTCATCTTGCTTCCATGGTTTATCTTGCCCCGATTGTGCTGTCAGCCCACAGTTGACAGAGTATGACAGACCCTCCTAAGTTTTTCCAATACAGCCTATTTCCTATTTTATATGCCCTGAGCAGACTTTTGGCAAAAAAGAGAAAAAATGTGTTGCCAGCAGTGTGATTTAAAATATTCCGTTTAGTCATGTGCACTTGTGCACCTTGAAGTTTTTGCGGATTCGTTTTTAAAACTCATAATTATTGTGTAATTGCATTATTGATGTTGTTTCGATTTGTAATAATAACAGAGCGAGAAGGACCAAACCATTTCTCTCCAAGCTTGGCTGAGCATGGTAAGTTGAATATTTATAATTACAGCTTTGTATTATATTCCAATCAATTTCATGCGGTCGGAAGCTGAGGAATTCCTCAGAAAATACCTTGCATTTTGTCATGTGGAATGGTATAAAAAAGTTGAGAAAAATAGCTCTGACGAGAAATTGTGTGATGTTGATAATGGTAGGGTAGTACCAGTCATCATCGTAGGTCTTTTGTGTTGTACATCATCGTCGGTGAATCACCGCCTGGGGTATTGGATTTGAGCAAAAAAAATGTTTTCTTTTGTTTTTCTCTTCCTTTCCCTTCTTGGTGACGGCTTGTACTGCATTGCATGCGTAAATTTTTTGTTCTTCGCACTTTTTCTGGTCTCTGCATTATTCACCGTCGAAAATCCTCTCCCTCCCCATGCGTATTCACTCTCACAACTTTACAATGGAGAAAAAGGAGAAAAGGTGTGTTGTGCTTTTCCTTTGCATTCAAAATTACACGTTAAAAGTTTGGAAAAACAAAAATTAGGCAGTTGATTTAAAGGAGAGGGTGATTCACGCTTTCTGATACAAAATCATTTTTTGCAACCTTATGGGGTGGCAGCAAAAAACAAAACAAAGAAGGATTGATACTTTTGCTATACTTTTAAAGATTAAAATCAAATGTCGTATATCCATAAATTATGAGAAACACACGCCTTAGCCTCCCTTTTGGAAAGAATAAAAGACTTTCCTATTCCATAATGTAAATGGGATTCTTACCTGATTTTTATTCCTTTTTGTTCATGATCATCAACTTTTTTTTCTTTTTAATGGAGTCTCACACAAATAATGATGCTTCCACCTGCTTTGCCAAGCTTCAACCTTTGCAACAACACAAAAATGGAAAATGTTCTCTTGTGGCGGAATTTTCTTCACCACAAAATTCATTGAAATCTTTCTGTCCACTTCATACAATTGCTTTGGACAAGTGCATAAAATAATTAAATGAATTTAATTGATACAAATTGCGGAGATTTTGTACATGTCAGGAAAGGTTTCTCCCACATCGTGTGCGAGGTACTTACAAATTCTTAATTTCGGCACCTAATTTTCTCCATTTAATGTGAATTGCTCAGATTATTTCAACTCAGTTTTGACAGAACGTTAATTTTTTTATTCGAGAACGTACCACAGAATTACGCTGATCCAAAATTGTTTTCTGAGACAGAATATGCATGAAGCATGATCCATTGCAGGGAAAAAGATACGTGCGCGTAATGTGCTGTGGATAAGAATTCGACTAGTTATTAGGAAATGATTGTTTATGCATTGTGTTCTGTCTCCATTGCATGTCTATACGAACCAAAGGAATGGAAGGACTCGAGATTAAGCTGGGGCTCTGAGGCTAAAGGCGAGATTGATGGTTATCTCCACTTTGATCATGGTGAAGTCTGGACACCTGACTTTGCCGTCTTTAATGGGTAAGATAGATCCTAATACATTTTGGCACCCAGCGCATGGTGTACATTGAACATTTTAAATTGTTTCTCTCTCGCGTCTTTCATGATTTTACATATGGAAACATTTCAGCGTCTATTAAACTGAGTGAGAGGTGAGAGTGAGAGAGAAAGGAAGGTGGAAAGTCAGGATAACAATTTATGATTATTAAATAATAATGGGAGTATGCGATACTTCTCTGAGGAGAGTGGTTCTCCGAGTTATTTGTTCCGTGTAAGTGCCCCGTACAAATTAAAAATATATCTAGTCAGTATAAGTAAATTGCGAATAATAATGATCGTCTTGTGGTGCGAGAAAGAGATCATGTTAATCATGTAGATTTTTTCTGAATTACATTTCCACTCACATTAATTCTTCACAGCCTTTGAGTGACCAATGTAGTGTGACCGGTGGCTATATTCCAAATGTGGGTAGCATTGCGTTTTCAAAAGCTTCCTTGCTACAGATGAAATGAAACTAAATTAAGCTTAAAAGAAAAATATGAGCGCGAGATCAACGAATGAGATTATATTAAATTCGCATTGTTGCGAGCAAAATTGGTGGAGCTTTTATCGGTTGAATTGGTACTGCTGAATAACTTTTATAATTTGCATCAAGCGAAATTGGATTTTAAATCTCACCTGAGAAAGAAGGGTTCAAGCAATAGGTAGACATGGATAATTGAGAGGAGTGAACGGGTTAGTGCCGTCAAAATTATGTAGTAATAGCTAATAGGAATGACTGAAACTGCAGGGCGGAGTCTACGAAAATATTGGAGTTCTTCGGGAAGAGCCAGGTGCTGTCCACCTTCAACGGCTCCGTGTTGTGGGTGCCGCCGATCAAGGCGACGGCCCATTGTGAGCTGGATTTGCGACGCTGGCCTCACGACACCCAGACCTGTGAGATCATCATTGGCTCATGGACTTACAACGAAGAGGACGTGAATGTGACCCTGGGAGAAGGGCCTCCAGTGAAGCACGAGACGACGTTGAACAACACGGAGTGGGAGCTGATTGAAGCCACTGCGAGACGCGAGAGCAAAGAGTACGAGTGCTGTCCCGGGGTCAACTTCGTCACGCTCCATTACAGGCTGACGGTGGAGCGAAAGGCCTGCACTTACACCTACACCGCCGTCATCCCGCTCTTCAGTAAGCTATCTCACCTTTCCCCTCATTCCACAATTATGCACCCATTCACATTCACAAGGAGTCCATTCGGATTTCAGTCAAGTTCACAATTCTCCATTGTACTCCGTCACTCTCAATGTAATGTCCTCCTCTTGTTGCAGTGGTGATTATCATAAATATCGTCATCCTGCTCCTCCCCAAGAACCGCGGAGAGAAGTTGACGCTGGGGATTTTCAATTTCCTCGTCGTCACCATATTCCTCCTCTTCTTCAGCTCGAGACTGCCTATTTTGGAACACACGCCACTGATCGGTAAGGTCTACAAGTCTACACTATTTACTTCTCTTTAAAAGACGATCCTTCGTATGACAGCAATAACCTGCTATTTTTCGACATATTTTTGACGGTCACCGAATGACCGAATTATTTTGCCTCAAGTCCAGCCTGTGTTATTATACATGTGTATCTACATGTTTGACTAGCTCAAATCCGCGATTTATTGTAGCAATACGTATTTTTGAGTAAGGTTTCTGCCATTACTCTCATAAAGGTATTGGCCCCTGTCTTTGAGGCTTGACGTGACGTCAACATGTCATGCGTGTCTATACGTGAGCCCATGTTCCCACGACCCAGGACAGACGGACAGCTGAGAAGAATGAAATTACAATGATTTTTATGTTTCTCTTGCAGTTGTTATGTATGGGCTGAATCTAATTTTCACGGCAATCATCATCGCCGTGTCTGCGATGGTGATAAACTTCACGGATGGCACACCGATCAGAGGCACTCCGAAATGGACGCATTGGACCTTTAACCGTACCGTGGCATCCTTGTTCTGCCTCAAGAGTCTGCAGAAAATAACGGTAAGTCAAGTTCTCCCTGCCGGCGTCCCTCTTAATCCCTTAATCGCATGTCAAGTGAAGCCGCCGCTCGCGAGTGACAAGAAGTGTCGGACTGTAACCCTCTTTAAGTCACGAGAAACGACGTGCTCAAATGTTCCTTAGTTTTTGGACTGACGGACTTTATAAGTGCACACAAAAATATTTTGCAACACTTGACGCATGTGGCAATGATTTCAATTCTTGTGCGTTTTAGAACGCAAAGCGGGATGGGAGAAGCTACAGTTTCAAATCAGGAGGAACGGCTGGGAATGGCTCCGTGGCCATCGAGGATCCGATGCTGGTGGAGCAGCCCAAACCCAAAGAAACAGACGGAGGGAACAAGGCGGAATGGTTGTACTTGGCAGCCTTCGTCGACAGACTCACATTGCAGATCTATATTAACGTTTGCTTTTCTCTTTTCTTCTTCTACTTTATCAAATTCTAAGTTCATCATTTCTTAGTTTAATTATGACCACACATGTCATTTTCTTTTCAGATTGAGTATTTTATAATACATATAATCATTCAATAAATGCGTAGCCATTGTGTTTAGACTTATCTCAAATATGGTATCTTGTGTTAATGTGTTTGGAGATGAGAGCAAGGGAAGGAGATATACTTTTTTGAAAACAAATGTTTTTCTTGTACAAATGAAGTGTATACAAGTATTGTTTGTGGTATTATGTTGTTGCTGCTTTTTTTGTACGTTGAATAATTTTAATTTTTAGATTAATCGTGAAAATATTAGTTTTGCCCTGATTACCATTTTCCTTCGAGAAGGTTTACAGACACATGTTTAGCGGTAAAATGAAAGAATGAATGCTCCAAGTAATATGGGCGTTCGTTAATGATGGATTGTTTTTTGAGTTTTCTTCAGTGTAACCTATAATTAGTTATTAACTTATTAATACATTTATTGATCGGATAAATTAATTACGCATGTAATAATTTGAGTTATTAAGCTTTACCTTCTGTGTTTAAACGTATGTATTAACATGTGCGTTTAAAAAGCGTTTAGAAAGCACTGTAGTGCATTTACTTGTGCTTGACAATTGACAGTGTATGAATATATGTATTAAAAAATATTGAGACAAGGGCCTTCAAAGTTATTAGAAAAGAAAAATGCAATAGTTCCAGTGCATTGATACTTCGTGTTGCTGACGAAATACTCGAAACAAAACCTGAAATATATTATTAGGATGTTTGTAAGTAGCCGTAGTATTCAGCCAGAATCAGAATGATCGTAATTAGCAAAGGTGAGGCAATAGTCTGGTCTGGTATTAGCTGAAATAATATTATGTATTGTGTTGGTACTAATAAAATCCAAAGTTATTGTAATATCTAATATCAAATAATCACCCGATTGTTGCGGAATCAATATTCTCATATTTATCTATATTGTTAATCTGTAATGTGTAACGTAACCGGTGGACTCTGTAGGGACAATGAGTAAGGAAAGAATCACACTGGACAAAGGAAATGTCTTAAAACGCTCCTTTCCTATACCGTTATTAAAAGTTAAGTCTTTGCCCAAAATGGAGAAGATCTGCAGGTTGTTTGTAGCATTCTCCCAACTATTGCTATGGAGCATGATAACTTGCTTATTTTGAGATGACATATCACAAGTCACAACAAAAGGCAGCGCAGCAGCACAAATGCACTTGACTTGTCGGCATTTAATAATAGCTTTGAGCTGGTAAGCTCAATTATTTTTAAAGTGACCCCTTCATTAGCCGGTTAGCCTTCCACCAAGTTGCACTTCCAAAATTCTGCTCTTCAAGATCAAAATTTACAAGTAACACTTTTCACTACCGTCTTCTAAAAGTAGTAAACCCAAACAATGTCTTGCGGTGGTGCCAAAGATGTAAGTGCACCTGTTTCTCTTTTTTGCTACCAATAAAAAATAAGTATTTTTGCTCACCTTCGCTGGTCTCTGATTTCTGAAACGTTGGCGCGCAGAGTTGCCCTCCGGGACCACCTTGTTGCTGTCCTCTGCCCCGGATTGTGATTCAGTGTGTGCTGCCTCCACCTCAACAACAGTGCTGTCCGCCAAATGACAACGGAAGTGGGGGTGGCCGAGGTGGTGAGTGCTGTCCTCCTCCATTTTGTTGTCCTCCTCCCTCATGTTGCCCTCCTCCGTCCTGCTGCCCTCCTCCAGCTTGCCCTTCACCTTGCTGCGGCCCTCGCCCCTGCTGCTCTCCGTCCTGTCCGCCACCCTGCCCCATCACACCCCCTTGCGGACCCATCACCATTCAAGTGTCTCCTGTCAGCTTTGGGGGGAGATCCGCCGGTGGCTGCTAGAATGTGAACAACTTTTTTCCAACTTCCGTCCTACCAGCCAGCAGCTCAACTATAGCTTTGTAACAACTCTACTTCAGGGCTTGACAGAGGCTTCGCGAACTCAACGGATTTTCTTCTTCATACGTGCCTGAACCCGAGGAACACAGTCCCAAGTGCTATAATATCTTGTAGCGACTATCGACATCACCACAAGACGAAAAAGCTAAAAACAAATATGGACACACCCTTATGTTTGTTTTTTTTCATGTTTTCAGCACTGGCCAGCTATACCGGCTAATAAATGCAAAAAAATAGATTTTCTCTTTCTCATTCTCAGACCATTTTATTATTATCTATTATCATCTTGTAAGGATGAAGGAGACCAAACTGACCAAAATATGGGCGATGAGGATTAGGAATTAGGATACAACTCATACAAGCCCAGCATACCCTTCCCCGTTAATTTGCGGAGAGATCCTTATTGTTTAATCGAGCGCTGAGAGGATGTCACTGCCCAGGGAAGTACTTGCAGATGAAGTGACTGAAGCACCCGCAATGACGCAGAGGCCTCCACAGAGAAGCTGACTTGGTGGAATCTTAGAGGAGACCTGACACCTGAGATGAGAGTGATGCGTATGGATCCTCTCGGAGGCATACGCATCATAAAATGTATGACTTCTCGGAGGGACCATTTTTGTTGAGCCAGCCTGCATTGCTGGAATTGTTTATTTGCAATTTGCAATGATTTCGAACAGCAATCATCGCATGGTTTCAGACTAGCACTAAAGTACCCGTACCCAGAGGGAACGATAATGGTTGCCACGCTTCAGCGACACAAGACACAATCGATCGCAACTAAAACCATATTGTTTGTACAGGTACCTTGGATAGATTAATCCATTGTCAATTGCCAGTTGCCACCTACAGGAGCCCTTTCTTTCAATTTCGAATTCTACAGTTACAGGTTACAGTACAATACAATACCAGTTTGCATTATAGCAACAACCGCAGCAACATAACTAGTTTCTCAAAAAATCGATATCTCTGGTGAAGTTCAAACATCTGCTCCGTTACGAAAATCGGCCATTTTGAAATGGTAACATTGTAGAAAATGGGAACTGCAGTTCCAGTTGGTCTAGTTTGGTTCGATTGGGGGTGGGACTTTGGTTATAGATTTACCTTTGCAACAGGTATTTTGATTTGAGTTGCTGGCATCTATACAGTATGCAGTGTACATATAATATGTACAATTACATAATTTCATAACATGTTTATTATTATTTACAGTGTATGTATTTCGTTAACCTTATTCTCAGTCTCAGAATATGCCAAAACTAAAATGCCGCACCCGATGAAAACTCTGGAACCTAAATAAATCTCCATACCTATACTAGGGTACAAAACGCGAATTTATGATGTGGTTTTTATTATTATTTATTAGCCGGTGTAGCAGTGATATTCACAGGCATGAAAAAGAACCGAACCAAATAAATGCATATTGCAGACATATTTTTGATCACTTTAAAAACTTTGTGGTGATGCCAGAAGCTGTCGTAGAATTGTCTCAAGATAGTATTAGCCGCTATCCTTTAGGCGTGCTTGGTTTCTACGCGCGCCCTTTGTTACCATGTCGAATTTGCATAGGAAGTTCCTAGCAACCGCCACCGTTAGATGATCCATTTCCGCTGCCGCCACCGGGACAACAGAAGGTCTTGCAGCTGACGGGAGTGACTTTGATGGTGATGGGACCACACGGACATGGACAGCAAGGCGAGATGCAGCACGGTGGTGGGCAGCAAGGGGAGCAGCAGCTTGGAGGAGGACAGCAGGATGGAGGAGGACAGCACGGAGGAGGCGGACAGCTCTGGGCGCCACCGCCGAAGCCGCCATTACCACCACTTCCGCCGCCGTTACCGTTCTGAGGGCAACATTGCTGTTGAGGTGGTGGCAAGACACACCGAATCACGATCGGAGGCAGGGGACAGCAACAGGGTGGGCCAGGAGGACAGCTCTGCAAACAACAACACAGGTCGAGAAATCAGAAGATCAGAACGGGAAATATTAGCTAATAGTATCACATTCAGCCTGCTCTTTCAAAATTAAAACAGAGACAGATACACTTACATCTTTGGCACCGCCGCAAGACATGGTTGAGATTTACTACAAAAAGCAGTAAAAAGTGCTACTTGTGAATTTTGAAGGAGAGCTGAATTTTGAGGTGTGCAGTGAGTGGTGGGGCTAACCGGCTAATGACGGATGGACCGAATTCAAGTCAGCGAAGAAGCAACCAGTCCTCCCTGAATTCTCCATCCTTGGAGAATCGGTTTAATTGGTCAATGCATCTTACTGCATCTACTGCATCTGTCTATTTTACATTGATTGATTGGTGATTGGTTCAGTCATTTGAGGGCAGCTACCAGCTACAGCTACATAAATTCATTGTTATTGGGAGCAAGAATGGCACCTGGCACCATAGCAATAAGGGTTCATCAGTTCATCCTTCTAGTGGCATTTGTTAGCTATAGCTGACTAATCTTAGACCTTAGACATTTGCTGATTGCTGACTACGACTACCCACGGACCTCGTTGACTCTGTTCCTTTCCTAGTTCCTACTATCGGAAATGTACCCAGAGTCCCAGAGCGACGTAAGAATATTTTACCACAGAACCACAGAGGAGCTTTTACTTAAAAAAGACGTAAAAGTTTGGCGTGGTATCTGGTATTTGTATATATGTATATGTAAGTTGTACATGTCATGTAATTTCTGGTTCATATGCGTCCCATTTCACCATTACCAATACTTGTGATTGTGGTACCCACACCCCATACCCACCCCCACCCACCAATAGACGATTGAGGTTTCCGTTACTCACAAACAACGGAGTTTATTACCGAGTTGTCACGTTGTCAGCTGGCATTTGTCACGTCCTCACGTCACAAGTCACAACAGCAAAGGCAACACTAAATATTAAATGTATACAATATACATACATGTACATATTATGTAGTATGTATTATGTACTACGAAACTACAATTTCTCTGCTACGAAATTAATATTAATTATGTAAGGAAAGAATTATATGTACATATAATGTATAAGCAAGTTATTATGCTTGCAACTACTGTCTAATGCAATGATTAGTGCAAGGGAATTGTGTAAAAGTTAAATGAATCCCCTTTATTTTATGCATTTGTTTTCATGTAAGTCTACATGGTCATTTGGCCAGTGTCAGTAGAGCAACGTGTGTCAACCGAATTTCTAAAGGGGGAGCTGGGACGCTGGGAGCAGGCGACTGAAATGATGCAAGCAGTTCTGGAGTAACTTCTGACTACAATTTAAATATTGTCCGTGGTACGAAATATGTAGAAACCTATATTATTCGCTGAGCTGTGTGAGTTGGGAGTGGAACTAGAGACTAGACACTAGACTACAACTATACTATCGCTCCCAATAAACAAATCTAGGGAATCTTCACCGTCATAATATGTTATTATATGCAAAACATGGCAATTTTTGGGGTTATTCCTATTAATACATGTACATACTTGGTATAAGGCGACTGGGAGGTTGAAAAGCAACGGGTCATTAATTGTACATCGTATGTATACTCATTTAGGAACGCATACGATACGACTACGTTCATTATTATTTGAACTTCCATGTTCCCCAATTCACATTAATTTGAAATGTTCTTGAAATGTCCCTAGATCATTCTTTCCCAAAACAAAACAATCCCTCCTGCGTTCGCGTGTGTTCTCATTTCTCTTGACTAGCAGTTGTCAGCATACATTCACTTTGAAGCCATAAATAACAATATGACTGAGGGAACTAATTGCTGTTTGTAGCTGCTCTTCAAACGTAAATATATGAATATAAAATGAACAGCCCTGAGACACTGTACACGTACAGGGACTCAATTTATCACAACTCGATATGTCACTTCACAGGTGAAACTCCTCCACTGTTCCGCCGCGACCACAAGCTTCAGGATATGATGGTTAGCAGGAAAGTAAGCTCACTCACAATAGCAGCGTTGGATAAAAATACTCATGCAAGTGTGCAAAAGTGCAAACACTAATACCTATATATTGTATGTATATTATATGCATAAGTATACAAATGAATAATAAGAAAGGAGAATTTGCGGAAATTATACAAACTTTAGATAAAACTGAATGCGACTGTGGGGCAAGCGGGGAAATGGCACTCAGATCAAGGCAGCAAGGCGAGAACATTTTATGTAGTACATATATTTTTACCAAGATTCCAAGTCTATTGGTGTTCAACCGACTTTCAAAATATTTGCGAATGATATCACACTTCACATCTTCTCAACCCTAATGTTTTCCATTTTTGCCATTTCGTCTGTCGTCAGACGAGATGACAAAGGCCAAACATTGGAAAGTATTCAGAAGCTAAATCATGGTTTGGAATAAAAACTTTGCGATTTATCTTGACATTTGAGACCTGCCATTGAAATGACTAAAAATGTCAGAGTTCGTCACCAACCAACGATAATGTAATACCATTGTACATTCCGTTTGTTTGTTATGGAACAATTGGACAGGGGCAAGGATGCTATTAAGGAAGATTTTTTTCCTCCTGACACGACAAGTTTGTAATTGTAAGCAATATTTTGCATGAATAGCATCACATTATCTTAAACCTTAACGATCATGTTAATTTGTTAATCATCGGAACAATTTTACGCCTCCTGCAATGGCTTGTTAGGTCTCTGTCACCTGGAAAAACTAGCAATAAGGAATAGGCTCTCGTAAAAAATATATACATAATATACATACATATGTATGTATATTAGCTTCAGCTTGTTAATGGTTGTCTAATGACAGAAAAGTTATGCGAGGTAAGTTGAACAAGTTCACCTGCAACAGCCCATGCAAATAATAAGGTGAATGAGCCAATGACCAATGACAAACACAGCACTTGGTATTAATCATTGCTGGTCAGTGGTTAGGTAAAATAGAGACAATCCAGTCAATTCAGTGTGCTCACTTTAAACATTAGTTTTTCAATGTTGAATATCAATGAAATTATGGAATGAGGAGGCTGTATCTGCTTTTTAGGAAGGCAGAGCGTAGGTATAAATGGTTTGCTTGTTTGCTTCTATGTTTCCAAAATGAACGAAGTACGCCCAGACAGCACACAGCGCTAGGCCGCTAGGTGTATACGTATACACTGTATATGTACAATGTCATTCAGCTTGTTGCAACGTCAGAGGGTCACGAAGACGCTCCTGCTACTGTCATGGTCACATCCAACAAAAATTCTTCTGCGTGTCGACAAAAGAAATGTATCCGCCAGCAGCAATAAGTAATTATTCTCGCATCTATGCTGGAACAAATATTTGTATGCATAAAATTGTATACAAATACTAGTTATTGGTACTTACATACACGGATGGGCATGTGTATGCTTATAGCTACATGCTATTGAATACAAGCAAAAAAGTGTAACATACAACAAAAATGAAGGTAAGGAAATACAAATGTGCCATTTGGTGGTGTGTAGAAAGGAAATCATGTATTTTACAGGGTGTCCAATAGCTCTGTGTGTGTTGCCAGTTGCTAGCATGCTTTGCTTAAACTTATAGTATTGCGGAATTTATTTGGCATATGTATACGGCAGATATTTATATTCTACGTACCGCATTGAATCAAAGTTGGCTGTACGAGAAAAAGTCCGGGACGGAAATGCTTTAAAAAATGCTTTTGTTTCATGAAGAAAAATTCCAGTCTCTTGCTTTTGTTGCTAGTTATTATATTGTCTCACTAAACTCACTAAAGCACGCAAGTTATATTTAAAATTTGCTGCTTCAATTATATGTACATATACAGTGTACAACATATGCCCTAAGATAGTCAACATTGCCTGGAATGGTAACTTTATATGGCAACTTTACAGATTTGGCGGGCGTCAAATTAAAAAACAGACTTTTTAAAACTTTTAGCAAACTATAATGATGAAAATTTAGAGTATTCAAGTGTAGTTTGACAAATATTCCAGAAAAAAACGTTCACGAACAGAGCTCAACTTTTTTCTTCATTACCGGATTGGTACTTATTTAATGGAGAAATGAAGTACCTAGGTGAATTAATTATTGTTTATTAGGCATTTGTGGAAAGATATCCTTCTGGCTTCCCCGAAACCTTCTAACCTTCAACTTTGAAGAATTGATTTTATCTGTGGCTATGTCTCATAATTAAAACCAAAATTGGCTAGATCTATGTATATAAAAGCAGATTTTGTACCACGCTGAAACAAGCATGTATTCAATCGGTAAAGTTTGCTTTGGGATTTTTGGGCCTCTGATTTCTCCTTTTGTTCCGGTTTAAGCTAAAAAAATAACGTTCTTGGCGCATTTTCGATGCTTAGTCAGGTATACAGAAGACGTGGCGGATGTTTATTAAGATCCCTTCAAGCATGTGTCTTTGCCAGCAATGATTGACACGATCAAAGAACGCTTCCATGCATTTCAAAGTTGGTAGGTAAAAGGTTTTCGTGATATGTAAAGGTAAAGGCTTGTGCCTTCGCTAGTGCTAATAACGCATACGGCCTGTACCTCCATGCAAAAGGATACCTCAATTACGTCCACAACTTCTCTCTGTAACCTTGCAGACTTGCAGCGTTGGTGGAAACTGGAAACTTTGTTCACCTATAGATGATCAATGTGTATATCTGAGGTATAAATATGCTTAGCAAGGGAGCCGCCACCGAGCTCTACAATAATATTTACAAATGCCATACGCTATGCAGATTACCTGAACGTTCACAATGATTACCTTGCCGATGGTGCTGAGAAGAACAAGTCGGCAGCAGATTCTCTCTCTCCCAAGTACATTTCCTCTTTCCATGTGCTTTTTCTGCTCTATACACATTACACAACACATTGGTGGTGTGGACGCTGCGTGTCAAGCGATTCTCAGCCGAGCAATTAAGGACTTGTTCAAGAGATATTCTTGGTTGATAACATTACCGTCATTAACCCACACCAAGGAAATTCTGAGGAAGCCTCCATTACTATAGGAAGTACTATTTTTGTTCTCGGGCAAGTGCAAGGATTATTATGCTCCGCGATTTAGTTGTGGACAATTGAGTTTCTCACCAAAGCATCACCAAAATGGATAAAGGTACTTGTCACCTGCATGTAATTGCTTATCTATCACCGTCATATTTATATGAATTACAAATCGTGAACTGTTGCATATAGGAAAACGTAATCATAACGTGCTTTTCCGATGAACACTTTAGACTATAAAAGCTTGTGTTTTCATCTACATTATAGATATCAAAGATGGTAAGTATACATGGAAAACAATTTTCTCTCAATTGCAACATTTATTTTTTAGGTCTGTCCGAGTCGGAAAGCAAAGAGCAGGAAGAGACGAATGTCGTCCTCAGGGCCATAATGAACCACTACAAGTGAGCGCATCCTTCATTATTGTGCTGTGTATGCAGCAACTTATTAAATACAGTCAGCAAAATATGTATTGGATACGTATCATTTTATTATTCCAAACGAAAAATATGCATTACACCGTGCAATCTCCACCATAATATGTAATAATGTTGGACCCTACACTCGTGTTTCTTAATTGCGGCCATTGAATTGCAGGCACACGACTTACGTGAGAAGTGATAAACAACTGGAGCGGGAAAAATGGCTGATACCCGGCCTCATTCCCTTTAACCGCTGGATTCTGCTTCCAGCGGCAGTAGCAGTACAATTTTGTGTCGGCTCCTTGTACGCCTGGAGTGTTTTCAACAAGCCAATCGACAATTGGATCTACGGACAAAATCGCAATTTGGCTCCAATAGCTTTCTACATAGCCTGTGGCTTACTCGGTTCATCGGCGGCAGTGATGGGTCCGTGGCTGGAGCGTCGCGGTCCATTAATAGCTTGCATCTTAGGGACCTCCTGTTTTTGCACGGGACACTTCGTCACCGCACTAGCCCTTCACTTGAAGCAAATGTGGCTGGTTTATATCGGCTACGGACTCATTGGAGGTTTCGGAACAGGCTTGTCTTACATTAGCCCTGTGTCCGCGCTCCAAAAATGGTTTCCTGATCGTCGAGGCTTGGCATCTGGGTTTGCAGTGTGTGGATTTGGAGCTGGCTCCATCGCCATTGCCAAAGTCCAGTTGCCGCTTATAGATGCTGTGGGACTTCCGCTCACATTCGTCGTTTTGGGAGGATGCTACCTGGTCGTAATGATGTGTGGGGCTTTAGTGCTCCGCTCCCCTCCTCCCGATTTCGTGGTGAACGGCATGAAATCCGATGGGACTTTGCTGGTGGAGAATAAAAAGGAAAATAATTGTCAAGTGATGGTTGAGGGAGACTTACCGGCGCGTGAAAGTAATAATAATAAGGAAGTCATGACTTTGACGGAGGCTCTTGTATCCAAGGACTTCCGGCTCCTTTACCTCATGATGGTATCCAACGTACTCTTCGGCATCTGCGCCATGAGCAGGCTGTCCAACCTCATCACCGACATATTTGCTCGCAGTCCGGACGAGGCTGCTACAATCGTGTCTGTGAATGGCGGCTTCAACCTCGGCGGACGACTTGCCTTTTCCATCATATCAGATTACCTGGGGAGAAAGTCGTCCTTCCAGATCATGATAACCACCCAGCTCCTGATTGTGGCTTGCTACTCTCTCATTACAAATGCAAAAGCTTATTGGGCTTTTGTTATTACCATGTGGGTCCTCACGTCGTGCTATGGAGGCGGTTTTGGAACCATCCCGGCCTTTCTCACGGACAGATTTGGTCCTTCCAACACCGGAGCATGTCACGGTGTCATTCTAACTGCCTGGTCTTTGTCCGGGGTTGTGGGTGGTTTAGTTTACACGGCCGTCTTTGATGCAATCATAGCTACTGGCTACACGGCACACAATACATACCCTTATAATGTGAACTCATGGTGGATTTTGTGCATCATTGTCGCTGGCTGGATCGCTTCGCTCTTTGTGTCGCCGACAGAGAAAGATCGTCAATTTAGGACAAGACTTCGCGCCATTTTCAGATGTAGGAGAGGATCAAGCGGCACTTCATACAACGTTTCCAAATAACTAAATTAAGATGATCGTATTGTACATAATATTAGTGCTAGCCTACTTATTCTTCTGTAGTTTCCTGCTGCTTCAGTGTGTATATGTATCTATGTATATGTAGTTTGACGTGGATCGTCTTTTATAATCAAAAGTTATTGATGCCTTGTGAAGTTTGCTTGATGCAACAAAATTGTAACATACATGTAAGTACATATGTATAATATGGTATTAGTCACCTAGTGCCAAAGTGAAGTTGGATTTGTAATGCTTTCAAGGATTTTTCCCTATACACAATTCCAGAGATTTTATGTTCTGATCCGACCACATTGCTAAATTTTAATTAAATGTATACACATACAAATATAAATGTGTAATTAAAACTACATACATACATTTGCAAACATCCGGTCGTTAATAATTCACTACATTTCATAGAAACAGTCCAATACTAACTTCATGAGCTTACTTTAAAACACAATCTGCGGTACCTGAAAGCAAAGTTGAAGTCGAGACGAAAGTTTTGTAGCATTTGGTCTAAACTTTACATCACAAAAATACCGTTTTTCCTAACTTAGAAAGCGAAGGAAATTTGCTCGTGCTTGCAGTCAGCACGTTTTTACCTATTGAAAAGTCTTGTAGGTGTTTACAGCAATCACTAATCAATACAATTATCAGGGTGGCGCCTTCGAAAGTCTCTCAATGTGCTTCTTTTATCAAACATCGTGATGCTACTTAATAATCTTGGGAGTCATGCATCAGCACGATGTCAGGTGCAGATTGTTTTGGACAATTAGTACGAGTTTTTTGTTACACAATCTTGTGGCGGGGCACGCGGAAGTTTTCTTAATTCCCCAATGAAGATAACTGTTAATCTGAGCGGCAGAACCAATGACATGGAAGATAATTGTGTACAAGCAAGATGAGCTTTATGCGAACAAGAGATTTCTCGCAGCCTTGAAAACAGAATTTTTATTTTCTGGTCTACACATAACAACTGCACGGGAAGCAAATGCAGTGTGGCCACATTTAGGGACACCATCGGCTATATGTGGGGACATGACCTAACGCCAAGGACACGAATCTGACCAAATCTAATACTCACGGGCAAAAGTGACATCAAGATAAATATCGCTACTGCAAGGTTTTACTCGTACTGTTGGTGCAAGCCATAAAAGCTGATCACTTTGGTAATACATAAATTCGGATGATTAATTCTCTCAAGTGGTCCACACTACAGATAAACCCACTCACACACACAAAAACCGGTGATACATATGGCAGTTGCATCGTTGCATGTGAAATCTTAAAGTCACAGCACCAACAAGATTACATCTAGCTCTCTAAACACGTGGAAATATGCAGAAACGCAGTAATTACAAAGAAAAATTCCAGAGCTCGTGTTTTTTTTGGGTAATCTTACCAGCTGATTATCATATCTTGTATTTGGCTAATGAGCTTGAGGTGAAGAAACGTTGTTCTTTCTTTATCTCATCACTGGGAAGTAAAAGTTTCCTGGGATGGTTTGGTGGTGAAAGGATCTGCTAGGGTGCAAAGAAGCGTTTCCGTCAACAATGCCCTTTTATTTCACTTCTATCCTCATCTTCATGAAGACTTCAGCCGCACAAACCTGGATCTCGTTAGTCCTTCATAAAATTGCTCTCGTGGCAATTAGTTCTCAAAAATTTTTATTCCTTATAATTTTAGGAAACTCTTTCAATATTCATCAATATTCAGTGAAACGCAAAACGCAACACCTTGCATTACGGCGGCTGAAATTCGTTCACCACGGCGTGTGATTTATGAAACTGACACATGTCGAGCTTATAGGTTCAAGATGGGAATAGTGTCTGACTTCGGCCGGAGCTTTGCATCTAATTTCAAGTCCGTAAAAAACTAAAATACATGCGTAAAAACGCGTAGACGTACGCGTTGACCTTGACAAAAATATGTAGAAAAGACGTTTGTGGTGCCTCTCGTCTTCAGAAAGGGAAGATATTCCTTTGAACTGGAGAAACCGAGTCTGGTACTCGTCAGTATGCCAAACTTATTTTATGTTCAAATAATAAATTGGTGCAGAGTAATTAAGTAATAATTGAAATAATAAACGCAGAAATACAGAATACAGAAGAAGCTCGGAAACTTTGGAAAGACAAAAATGGCTCTTTCCCGGTGTGCCCTTCAACCGATGGGTGCTTCTCCCTTGCGTCGTAGCAATGCAGTTATGCAACGGCTCCATGTACGCCTGGAGCGTTTTCAATGAGCCTATCGACATTTGGATTTATGGACAGAACCGCAGCATGGCCCCGCTGGCATTTTGTTTCTCGGTGGGCTTCCAAGGATTTGCCACGGCTGTGATGGGGCCATGGATGGAGCGCAAAGGGCCCTCGCTGTCCTGTTTCCTTGGCGCTACACTCGTCTTCACAGGCTACCTCCTCACATCCTTGGCTCTATACCTCAAACAAATGTGGCTCGTCATCCTGGGCTTTGGAGTCATTGGAGGATTCGGAACCGGGATTTGCTTCGTATGTCCTGTGCCAGTGCTCCAGAAATGGTTTCCCGATCGTCGAGGTCTTGCGTCGGGTTTCGGGGTATGCGGTACTGGAGCCGGTTCCTTTGCTACCGCAACAGCTCAGTTATTTCTCATGAAAACCCTAGGCTTGCCTGTCACTTTCCTCGTTTTGGGCTCCACTTACATCACAATTTTGTTTGTGGGGGCTTCGGTTTTGAGGAACCCGCCACCGGACTTCCAAATAAATGGCTTAAAGGCTTACGGATGTAACTCCGGTCCAGAGACCAAGTGCAGGTGGAATGAAAATGGACAGGATGCTTCAAAACCGGCTCAATGTACTTCAATCCAAGCACTGCTCTCCAAGGATTTTAGACTACTATATTTTATCTTCATGTGCTGTGTTTTCTTTGGATTGTGTTCTATCTCCAGACTGTCTAACATGATCACAGACATTTTTGGTCGCAGCGCAGATGAGGCAGCCATAATAGTGTCCATCAACGGTGGATTTAACTGCGCCTCACGTGTCCTCTTCCCCATTATTTCGGATTTTGTGGGGAGAAAATCCTTTTTCTTCTTTGCCTTCTTTGTACAGACGGTTGTGGGTGGATGTTTCTGGAGCGTTACTACCACCAAATCGTATCCAGCCTTCGTAGCATTAATGTGGACCCTCACTTCCTGCTATGGAGGCAGCGTAGGGGTCATCCCTGCTTATCTCACCGACCTTTTTGGGCCCTCAAATACAGGGACGACATTCGGAGTCATTGTCACAGCTTGGTCTTTGTCGGGAATCGTTGGGGGAGTCGTGTACTCATTCATTTTCAACAAGGTTGCTGCCTGGACAAGCTCTACATCATCCGATTCATACCCTTACAACTTCAATGTCTTTTGGATCCTGGGAATAATCACAATTGGCTGGTGCTTGGCTATATTTGTGTCGCCAACAAAAAAAGATCTAAACTTCAGAAAGAAAATTTCAAATGCTGTTCAAAGGCTTTTAGATAAGCAAAGTAGTCAAAATTCCGATTGTATTCCTGGCGATGCGTAATTATAATAATTAATAATTATTGAGGGAGTAATACTTGCTTCCGCAAACTTTGTACTTCCATCTTGTCCGTGTTTGCACGCACAATTGAAAACTTGCCACTGTAGTTCCTGCAAAACTGATTCAACTAGAATAATTTATGAATTTCACTTTAATACATACAATGGATACAAGATACAATTCATATTAATTTATGGTAAGACAAAACACAACTGTAGCAGTTAGTAGTAAATACTGCTAACTGCTACTAGTGTCAGCGGAAGCGTCGTAAGTCGTAATGTTCCTATCGTAATGATTCCAGATTGGTTATTTAATACTAGATTGGTTACGTATTTATGTATAAATCGTTTACCTATAAATAAATGAGAAGATGAGGATTACTATGAAAAGCTCACTTTAAACTGCTACCACATTTAGTTGACACATGATTCTACATTGGAAAATATTTTAAAGGAATTAGAATATTTGTTTTTCTTATGGGCCTTCCTAAATACACTGATACTGTGGAATAGTTTTTAATGAAAAACTAAAGTTACTCCAATGTAGCATTAATTTGTTTTCGTTAAAAAAAACTGGCTGAATCCAGATGACAAATTGGTTCTAAAAAGGAAAATTGGTTTAACAGCATGCACTCACTTTCTCTGAATGTATCCAGAAATTAGTTAAAAAATAATTAAAATCAAGAAAATAGTTTTTCCATAGACTGAAATGCCTACAGTGTATACCTCTTCAGAAATTGTGACGGTGAAACCTGCAACTCCAAAAGTTCGCATTTCAATATGCATTTCCTGGAAGCAGGATATAAAAAGTTCAAGACCAAACCAAGTGATAAAAAAGTCAGTTATGTAGCAAGAATTTTTTTAGAAGCAGTATAGAAAACTCTGCCAAAAGTAAGGGATTTAGAAGGCAACAGTAGTAAGAAGAAAACTGCTGTTTTAATATTATTATTATTTTTTGAAATTCTCAATAATTTTATTTGTTTCAATGCACCCCCAGAAATTGTAGAAGTAACTCCATACTGTGTAGTCTAAAAGAATAAAAAAGTATAATATACATACTACACAATACACTGTATACACACTGATTTAGAAGAAAAATGTACATGTTTTATTATTCTCTAACAGTTATTCTACCGCATCACGTTTTCTTCGGCGTATTTTAATTCGGATGAAAAAATAATATTACAACGGTCAAATTGCACCTCGCTTTCCTCAAATATTTTTAGCTTGCTCGAGTGACAGCTCAATATGTTTAGTAAAATAAAAGATTCTGACATGCATGTGAGGGTACATTAATTGGTATTATTACGGACGGAAGAGCTTTAGCCTTCAGCTCTATGAGTTTAAAAGAAAGTAGCAATGTTGCTTCTCTTCACAGATAAGGATTTTTAGGGACTTTTGCTCTATTGATCAGCCCAGAAATCGCCCCGAAATTTAATACTCTCTTTGGAAATAAATTGCATCGTTTCTCTTTTTTTAATCATCTAGCAGCACGAAATACACGTAGTAAGAGTTATTCCGGTTTCCGGTGGTAGTTAATTATAGAGCTACGTTTGCGAGTATTGAGAGTTACAATTTACGTCGGTTGTGGAACTACCCCAATCCTTCAGAAGCTACGTTTATAAGATTCCCTTATGGTAGGCCAAAGGTAAGCTGGTTTCTGTTGTTCAAGATCTCATGAGGTAATTCACGCGGTAAAGGCTGACAACGAGGAAGCAAGATGAATGGCACTGTGTTTACATTTCGGTAATTAAATTAAAATTTATGAATCCATTGCCATATTCGTGCATTCTTTATTGTCGCTTCCAACCAGTTGAATTGCCTTGGATTTGGAGGAAAGTTTATAGCAGCGAGGACAGAACAATTCATTTTCTGTTCTAATCAAGGTGATGACCTAATATTATATGAATTTAATCCCGCCTTGGTAAGTAATATAAAGGAGAGCAAAAATAAAATGGTGTTACACGGGATTTAAGCAAGTTGTGCAAAAAAAAGTACCTCATCAACTCATCATCCTACACGTAGCATATATCGTAGACCGGCTTGGTGTCCTACTGGCGACTGGCGCATTGATGGAAAAAGAAGGTAGCTAGCAATTTGATTTTCTATTATACTTACTCAGACATTCCGTTTTGTAATTCTTTGTCTTTAGGCACTGCTCCGGAATCCAGACATTGGATAGGCAGCCAAACAAATGTATTTCTTCGCTTTTTGGCTGCTTATTATGAGTAAGTGAAATTGTTGAATTCTAAGTTCGCCAAGTCATAGTAAATTCATGGAGTGAATGCTGTGTAATGTAATGACAATGATTGTTAGAATATTCTCTGTCCTCGTAACATTCATCCCATTTTTTGTATAACTGTTTACCCACGAAGAACTAAGGAGGACACTAGGGGTGCGGAGGAGCTGGAGAAGGAAAAGTGGCTAATTCCCAGGTGGATCCCTTTCAATCGCTGGCTCTTGCTGCCCGTGGCTCTGCTCATTCAGTTCTGCACAGGCTGCATCTACGGCTGGAGCGTTTTTAACCAGCCCGTTGACATTTGGATGTACGGACGGAATAGGAACGTTGCACCGCTCGTCTTCAGCATCTCCATTGGCTTCCTGGGCTTGGCGGCAGCTACAATGGGGCCGTGGGTGGAGCGCTGGGGGCCCAAAAGATCCTGCATCGCCGGCGCTGCCTGCCTCTCAACGGGCTTTTTCCTCACGGCCTTGGCGCTCCACATGAAATACATGTGGCTCTTGCTGATCGGATATGGAGTAATTGGTGGCTTTGGGACGGGTCTTAGCTTCCTCTGCCCGGTGTCAGTCCTCCAGAAATGGTTCCCCGACAGGCGGGGTCTGGCGTCTGGATTCTCTGTGTGCGGATGTGGAGCGGGGGCCATCATCCTAACTAAGTTTCAGATTGTATTGATGAAGGCCTTTGACCTCCCTTTAACATTCCTCATTCTTGGCGGCTGCTACTTTTTGGTGATCACCACAGGAGCTCTAGTTTTACGCAATCCTCCGCCGTCGAAGAACAGAGATAATGCTAATGAGGTTAATACAAAGGACGGAAGACACGTGTCTTTTAGTAATTATGAGGGAGACCAACCATGGTCAGATGTGAAGAAAATCACGGTCACGGAAGCTCTTCTGTCATCGGATTTCCAATTGCTCTATATCATTTTTATGTCCAGCGTCCTCTTCGGCTTGTGCTCCTTCTCCAGGCTATCGAACATGATTACGGACATTTTCGGACGAAGCCCAGACGAAGCTGCTACCATCGTCTCCATCAATGGAGGCTTCAATTGTGCAGCTCGGTTAATTTTCTCGTCCATTTCGGATTTTGCAGGGAGGAAAACATGTTTTTTGGCTATGATTAGTTTGCAACTCGTGATGGCGAGCTGTTTTTCTACTGTGACGACTGCAGGAGCTTACTGGACCTTCGTAGTATTAATTTGGTTACTTACCTCTTGTTATGCAGGCACACTTGGTACTATCTCCGCGTTCCTAACGGATTTATTTGGCGCGTCTAACACCGCCACGTGCTTTGGTGTGGTTTTCACTGCGTGGGCTTTTGGTGGAGTCGCCGGGGGCTTGGTATATTCCGCAGTTTTCAATAACTTTTTAGCCCAGGGCTATACTTCGAAGGATCCCTATGTATACAATGTGAACTCCTGGTGGATTGTGGCTGTGATTGCGCTCGGCTGGATTCTAACATGGTTTGTGACGCCCACCGAGAAAGACCTTAAATTTAGAAGACAAGTCTCTGCTATCTATAGAAATATCTTTTGTGGCAGGGCTAGACGGAAAAACGAGACCTACGATCTGGAATCAGTAAATAATAAGGATGTCATACTATGACCCGTGCAATTATATACATACATACATTATACTTAACTGCGGAGACGGTTTACCGGGGCAAATGTGTCGTTTTTAATTTTAACTGGTAGGGTGTAAAGTTATTATGCACATTATATAAGGAGTAATTCTTGGGTATGTGGTGAGCCTAGCTAATAAATGCAGATATACGAGTTCCCCACCCTTTTGCCTTCTCCAAAGCAACAATGACCAACAACCAATTCTTGGGGTGTGGAGGCAAGAAAAACGCCGTAGCTGTCAGGAGTTTACAAATGTGGATGATATTCACCTTCTATGACTCTAGAAGGCTTCAAGAACCAATCAGGAAACATTCGCAGTAACGCACGCCAAACTGGTTATTGCAGAGCGGGACGATGCACGGATGGCACACAACATATACATACATGCATCCAAAACTTCAGAAACTGTAATTGCAATTACTGGCAACAACGTGCGTTTTATTGCGTACTGACGACAGGGATTATTAGGATTTTTTCATATAACAACAACGATAAATCATGTACTAATTGTAACACTTCATTGTGGAGTCAATGAGCATTTCTGCAATAATTTCAATAAAATGTGACGTGATCTTCGTACGCGTGTCAAATTTTATATCGCTGAAACGAAACCGGCCTGTAATTGGGTTCCAATTAACGCAACGGATCTACCTTGGCAAATCTCATGTAAGCGGGACCAGAAATGTAAGACGGCGAATCCCGATATTTCGCAATCTCCGGAAGAGCTTCGAACCGATCTAACAACTGGCCCAGGTTGGGAAATGACTCCAGAAACTTTGGCTTTAGCTTCCGAATGCGCATCAATTGCTCGTAGACAATAAAGTCAACGTATGTGATCTACAGACAATTAAAGAACGAATTTCGTAAAATCTACGGGTATCATTTTCAAAATTATGACCAGTCACCAGGTACCTTTCGTATATACAGCCCAGTTTTCAACCTATTCTTTATGTTTAAACGACATACCTGTTCACCAAGCGACCACGTTTTGCTTCCAACAAAGTTAGACATAACTTGGAGTTTAGCACACAGGCGCTCTCGAAACATACCATCTGATGCTTCTCCTGCATCCTGCACACATTCAGTTAACACAAAAGCTTTTATCATTGCATCCAATATTTTCTCTGAGAAAATAAAATGGAAGTATTTTGTTTATAATTAAGTCCAGAAAACAGAACGGATGATTACCGCCATAAAGTAGCAATAGAAGGACACCATGGTTTGTATGTCCGAGATAAAATTTTCAAGCATGTCCAATTTCAATTGCAGGTCGGAGGTCGTCGGAACCAGCTTGCTGGCGTATTTCTTCGCTATTTCCCGCAGAATAACGCGAGACTCAGTTAGTTTCACGTCCCCATCTATCCAGTAAGGAAGCTGTGATGATAAATAAGCGATACAGGGAAATATTTACTTGCAATGAAATAACACATTTTGCCCTCCATGTTCATACATACCATCCGGTTTGACTAAAATACACAAATGTTCAAAAAACACGACTTACATCAGGGAAATCAAGTCCAAGGGCAAATTTGTCCTTTAACCATTCCTCCTTGAAAGTTGGAATTGTAGTGTCGTACAATTTTTCCTCGTAGTCCACGCCAATGTAGTGCAACAAAAACCGAATTGGTTGGACGACCTTTCAAATCAGCAAAATACGTATTTACCCGCATATCTTTAATTAATATAATCAGTTATTATGCACATACAGATGTTGTTTTTGTCAGAATTATTTTTCGGAATTTAGACGTTTTACTAACGCTATTAGAAATATCACTTACCCCACGAATATCCCAGTAACCCAACGTTGGCTTGGTCATCTTTGCGAGTCTCTATAACGAATTCGGACTCTGTCGCAGAGATCTACGGTCAGTTCCTTCGGTTGAAAATATGTGGACAGTAGCAAACTTTCCACAACACAACTGAGCACTGGACTTGCTACACGGTTCAATTTATGCAAAAGAAGGTTGAAAGACGCAAACTGACGGAATTAACTGATGTTTTGCTACTCCTGGCCGGCATGGGCAAAAGAAAAGCACTCCATGCAAACGTAACTTGTAACCTTGAACGAGTCAGTCTGCTTGGGTAACATTGAAGTGAACAAAATACTCAAACCATTCGGCTGATAAAAAATGTATTCCACTCATTTGGGATTTACCTGACCATGTGTGGGTTAGGGTAGGGCATATTAACTACAATGTATGTCATCTCAAACCAAGCTCCATAAGTGTAGCCACACATAAGTATATGCATAAGTACTTACAGGAGGTTATCATTGGAAGATTCTTCAACTTTTCACTACAGCCTATATACTGTAGCTTTGCATGTGTAAATGCTCCCCGGAGCAAAGTAGCTTTCATCTGATCATCATCACATTTCATAACACAACAGGAGTAGGCGTGTTGTGTGCTGCCGTGAACTTGAACTTTTCTCCAAGTAAATAATACATGCAAGTGCTTCCAATGATTCAAACATTTTTGTTTGTCGAAAAAATGCTAAATTCATTTATACTTTATACGTACTTATGCAAATCAATACTTGATGCTATCACGCTATCAGTCTCTTCAAAACTCCAGACAAAATATTGGAAAATATAATGTGACGGGACCATTTATTGGAGCAGCTCTCTCTCTCACCTTAAAAATTGAGACACCATTGGCTCGATGGAAGTTATTCAACTGAACGTGTTGAATATACACACAATGCATTCGTATGCTTGTCAAAGTAGTTTACTTTAGATTTTTGATATTGTATGAATTTTAGATATGAGCGCTTTAGAAGCAATAGGACTCAATTTCAGAAGATTAAATACATAGTTACATACAATCAAAGTAAAGCACCGTTGTATGTATGTACATAGGTGTAAAACTACAAAACTCATCGAGTTCTATTTTTATTGCTACAATAAGTAAGCACAAAATAATGGATCTGCTCCCATTTGATCTGAAAAGTAATCCTCCCTGGGTGTAGCACCCGGAATCGAACAAAAAACACTGGTGGTATCCGTTCCACTCACTCTTGCTTCCTCATTTCCGGGAAATCCCGCTTTGTATTTTTTTCGTGTCCGGACGTATTATCAAATAACAAATACAAACCGCGGAAATTTTACCCGCGGAATTATCTTCTAATCTTGGACCTTTTTTTAATATTAAAACATTTTTTTGCTTAAGAGCAGTTATTTTATGGGAAAACCCTTTTTAAAATTGACGATTAATTTAATGACGATTGTATTTATAACACCTTGATGAGATGACAATCACCGTCATTCATTTTTCTCGCATTCCTCAGTATTGGTTGTCAATTTTTTCATTTTCCTGGCTGCTCTCGCCAAATTCTCTTTCACCAAAATTTAAAACTTCCTCATAATGGATAGATACTTTTTTCAAGTCCGTCGTTTGGGTGTCAGATTTCATTTCCCCATAAAAATTATAATCACTAAACAGCAAATACACTTAAGACAAGCTATAACCTATCATCTTAAACTTTCAGCGATAAAGGATTAGGGGCACTAAAATTGAACGCGAGCGGAAACTGTTGCCTGAATATGAGCTCGAATCTCGAATAGCAGGGATATTATTATTATTATTATTGAGGTTGTATTTTATGGCGGATAGCTGTACTTTTACGAGAACAACTATTTCGCAGATGTGACTGTGCACGTCCTAGTCTTTTAATGGAATTGTCAGACAAAAATATGCTCCATCAACTGCGATAATTTTCTTGCGAACAATGCAATGTGTCTCCCTATCACTATCAGATGAAATATAATCTACAACCTTTTTTCTGAATGGATGCTTTGCACGTGGGGATCAATTCAGCAGAATCGCTGGAATTCATTTCACACCAGTTTTGACAATAAAAGGCTTGCAGCTAATTTTTTATGTTGCACAGACTGCTGAAACAAGAATTTATTATTCAGATTCACACTCAAGTGTAAGCATTCCGCGAAGAGACATCTAAGCAACTTTTCAAAAGAGATTTCTGAAAACATTTAATAGTTATTTAATTATATTGACTTCATTCATATTCTTACCCCAGCATTTTTGAAGGGAAAGAAAAGAGATCATCAACGGACGAAATTCTCACATTCACCACACTAATTTCTTCCTGCACAGTTCTGTAGCAAAACAATTGACGCGAGTTCATTCATAAAACGGAGAACGGAGGAAGCACGTCCTCATTGATACTCGGCGAAATCACTATTGATTTTCCTGCAGGACCACGACATACTTGTTCCTTGGCAGAGAAACTCGGAAACCCGGGATTTTTGCAGCAGTCACGAGTCTCCGATTGAGTGCGTAAAAGGGAATGCACATGCAAGCAGAAAAACTCGTGATTCCATTCCATTCTTTTGCTGACCGACTAACAGGGAGAGCGTTGTGAGAATGTCAGAAAGGAGGAGAGTGTTCAGTCTGTCCCGCAAATTCCTGACTTACTTTTGGACTTGTGTCTTTAAAAGTTCCTAAACACTTTAAGACAGTGATAATTATAGTTAGAGTGTGAAGATAGTGAAAATCATTTGATTTATGCAGAGAGCGGCAAATAAATAAGGGGAAGCAAAATGAAGTGGCAATTGACAGCTCTGATTTTGTGCGGTTTCGGGCTTTTCAAAGAGTTCCGGCCATCAGAGTCCTTTTTTACGGAATTTATTATTCAATACAAGAATATTACTGCAGATGTGGTAAGTCTTCCTGTATTCATGTATTGTATTTCTTGCATTGCACAACGTACATGTCACTCACACCTGCATGTGTAGAGTTGAGATGATTAGCCCTTTAATTTGATTGACTCGTTCGTTAAAGCACCCAATCATCAGATAATCGTACTAATTGATTATGAGACAACGAAACTGTCCATTGTTCAATTTATTCAATGACAAGGAGGATTCTGTCATTCGGATTAGGAGGACAGCAAGTTTATGAGGACTCAAGTCCACTGCCATACAGAGGTGGTAGCTTCGTTTGTCCAATGGCTTTCTGGAACAAACAAAGAGCGTGCATGTACAGATGTGTGTGACACGACTGTACAGCATAATTAAATGCACATATTATGTACATATTATTTACTTTCATCCTACAGCTGATACACGAAGCGTACCCTGTTTCCACGTATTCCTACTTGGCGACTCTTGCCATCGTTTTTTTGGTCACGGACTTTTTGCGCTACCGATCCGTCGTCATTCTAGAAGGACTTGCCTACGTCGCCACGTGGATAATTATGATATGGGGGCAAGGACTGATTTCGCTAATGGTAAGTAGCTACTCTCCCAGTCATGGGCAGTGTCTAACGTGCTTGGCACGATCTTGGACATCCCAGAAAATAATTGTTGTTGGACATTTCCAATGGTGCTATAGTTCGTAGAAGTGTTGTACGGGCTGGCTTGCTCAACTGAAGTGGCTTACTACACGTACATCTACGCCAAGGTGGACAAAGACAAGTACAAGAAGGTGACGTCCTACACGTACAGCGCCATCTTCATCGGACGCTTCTTCGCTGGCGTCGTGGCGCAAGTCCTTGTCTCTTACGAACTCATGAACTTTTACCAACTCAACTACATTTCCTTGACTTGTGTGTCCATTGCGTTCCTTCTCTCCCTTTTCCTGCCCGGAGTCAAGCAATCCATTTACTTTTATCGGGAGGATGCGGACGGCAACACGACTGGTAAAGACCTCACATTCGTGGGAAGAGTCAAGAAAGCGTATCCTATTCTGTGGAGAGATTTCCAGGCGGCTTTCACCAATAGTTATGTTCTCAAGTGGTCCATATGGTGGGCAGTGGCCACAGCGGGTCATTTGCAGGTTATCAATTACATCCAAGCCATGTGGGAAACGATTGCCGCATACCACGAGAATGAAATTTACAATGGAGCCGTTGAAGCAACTCACACTGCTCTGAGTAAGTCATCTTCATCTTCCTCGTGAAGTTTGTGCAGCCACGACATCATAAAACGGCCATTCATAATAATAATAATTATTAATTATAAATATAAATATTATTATTTGTGGAGTTCTGGCATGTATTTAACAGATTTTAATGTCTGCTCTGTTGTGCTGAATACTGATACTATTCTACTGAATTGTTGGAAAAATCCTTTTGTTACTTTAAACACAGGCGCAGCTCTGGCTCTGGCCGTGGGATACGTGAAAGTGCCTTGGAATGTGTGGGGAGACCCTTGTCTCAGTATTACTTCCATTGTAGCGGGCATCTCCTTGATCGTGCTGGCAAAAACCCGCCAAATTAACGTAGCTTATGCCTGCTACATCATTTTTCGGACAATTTACCAAGTGACCATTACAATTGCAAGGTAATTTTAATTCGAGCCTCTTGGGCGTGGTAAACATACATAGCATTTTAATGCACAATGAAAAAGACAGGAATGTTTGCAGAGAAGCGTTAGACAACAAATGAGATTATAGCAAAATAAAAATAAGTTTATTCCTTTCTAGTGCAGAAGTAGCTCAAGAGATCAGCGAGGACAGCTACGGTCTCATCTTTGGAGTGAATACTTTCGTGGCTCTCTCTCTCCAAACGATCTTAACTTTGGTTGTGGCCGACAGGAAAGGTCTTGCTCTCAAAGAACCTTCTCAGTTTATGGTTTACGGAAGCTGCTTTGCCATTCTGGGTATCTTGTACATTTTCGTTGCGGGATTTTACTTCGGCAAGTACGGATGTAAGAGGCCTGCAGTCAAATCAATGTCTACCACGAATGGACCTGATGTCAACGTGGTTATTGAGAGAAATTCCTTTGACAACGTTGAGGAGGTATCAATTGGGGAAGGAAATCGAAGAGAAGATCCAGTCCGGCAATTGCTTGCGTGAAGAATAACGAGCAAAGCGCTTCCATTGAATTGCCAACACAACAACCATTATAGAGATACAAGCATAAAGTGATAATTAGATTAGACAAATAGAAAGTGCAGCGAAACACTAGTGCAAAAGTGCAGCCAACTAATTGGACTCAGAAATCTCCGAAAGAAAGCAAGACTTCAGAAGCCTATTTATCGGGAGGTGATTTTGCCATACAAATATTTTACGCAAGTCTGATAATTAACTCATACACAAGCGTATCAACACATCGAAGTAACAAAAATCCATATTTTTGTGGTGTGTGCACGTGCACACGTGTGGCATGCAAAATTAGTGACCTATTATCTTTATCCGATTCTAATTATTGGTTACTAGTGTATTTTTCTTATTTTTTCAGAATTACTGGTTGTGTACAATTTTACAGCACATCTGGATTTTATTATTTACATGGTGGAAGGTGAGACACGCCAAAAGAGTATGAAGGTATTATGGATGTCAATGGAACGTACTGAATTAGCATTCAGAGTCACACACTCAAGGAAATCATATCATGATATGTTCTGCGCAAGATGATTTGTTAGCTATTAGAAGAAAGTATTGTGAGCTTGTGACTTCTGAAATGCTGAAAATTGAATCTTTATTGATGTGGTAAAAGATTATGAGAAATAAAGGCGGTTTTCTTTTTTAAAGGGAGGTTTACTTTGTCTACTCAGACGACTCACTGAGCTCCGTAAATATGTACTTTTTAATAATGTACAATTTGTACATATTACAAATACATGTAGTTATCCTTAGGTAAGATTACCTTCAACAAAAAATATAAATATGCATATGCACTTTACAAGTTAAAAGAATCCAAAACATCAGTAAATTAGTAGCTACTTTATTTCATTGTATCCTCAGTAAGTTAACAATGTTTTAATTTTGTTATTTGTTATAATGATGCATTTAAAAATATTGTATGTATATGTACATGTATACTTGTATGCTTTCACAGGAAAGTCTGTGCCTTAAGCAAGCCGATCGGCAATATTTCATTTATAATGTAAACAATCGAATTCTAATTTTGCAAAGAAGGATACAACCTAACTATAACTTAACTATAGTTAATGAATTGCTGGAAGCTGGAAAATGAATATGCATAGAACCAAAGCGATGGCACATAATAGGCAATAGGTGCATGTAGTGTATTTCAATTGAAATACTCTGCTTTGCAACAGAGAATCCGGAATTGCAAATGGCAAAGACACTTCTTTTCTTGCCTCTTTTAAGGTTTGAGTGTGTCCAGAATCCATTGTAAATAGCTCCGCACCCGCGTGTAAACGACAGGCACGTCACCGAGGCCGCATTCGGCTCTGCCATAGGAGACAATGCCAAGCTGGAAGTTCCTCACGACTCTTTGGACTCTACCTTCCCAATCCGACTGCGTCTGTGCCTGTGCCGTGAGGGGAGATCCGGAGTCTCCCAAGCAAGTGTCTTGATCTTTTACTCCTCCGGCACACAACTAAGTGCAAAGAATTGAAGTATAATAGTTCTTCCTTTATAGCAAAGCCAAGGAATGCCGTGTGTAATATATTGTACGTCATTGTAGTGTGTATACATACATACATCAACATAATTATTTAATATTTCAATGGCCGTAGCTCGTGATAAAAAGTAATTTCATACAACTTTCCCACTTTCTAAAAGTGGGAATGTGGAAATCTCTTGTTCTGGACTTCACTAACACTAACACCAATTATAGTTTATAAGCTCATGAGTTAATACCTGAGTGCGCTGAATCGTATTGCTCCGATGAACAAGCTGACATTGAATAAGCGGGATCATGGGAACACTCACATACTGCAAAGTCACGCTGCCTCGAGACGCATAATTGGAAATGAGGCCCCAGCCAGCCACAATGCCCTTTTTATGCACCAGCTTTGCATCTTCTAGCTCCATTTTGATGTTGAATGCGTCCACGAATGGAAGACATATTGGTCGTGTGAACCCTGGGCGAAACAAACCACCGGGAGTCAATTGAATTGCTGCGAGAGCATGTCTCTTACAGTGCTATTATTATTTAACGTGATTCATACGAGATAAAAGTGACAAATTACAATTTAGTCGATAGTCGTTAGATTATGAATTGCCTATATAACATAGGTTGTTGTATGGCACTTTAGTGACCTCAAAACTGCAGAAATAATAAGCGATAAACACGATAAAAAGCTATATTTACTCGTAAAGAGTAAAAAAGAGTAATTTTTGTCCTTAAAAAACGACAAAACGCGATTCTAGACTAAAATTGTGCATTTAAGGACTTGATTAAATAGTTCACTCTTTAACTGGTGTATTCAAATGCCCAATATTCTGGTTCTGTAAGCTTGGTTGTAAACCAATGTTGCAAAAATGTATTTTCAGACGAATACTTTCGATTTTGCTGAAATTGAAAATCATGACGTATAGTATTATGTTTAAAACAGTTTTTAAAAGCGATAAAAGCGAAGAAAAAATTAATAAAAAAAGCGATATTCAAGGAAAAAATAAAGCAACTTTTGAATAACCTTTGATACGAGTATGTGCAGAGTGTTTGAAATGAACGGAACCCGACACATTTAACAAGGTGTAGTGATATGATACATTTATTTAGTTCGTCAGAATGCTATAGAGGCAGGCATTCAGAATTACTCAGCAATAACAATTTGTGCTTTTCCGTTCGATAGATATGGCAAGGAAACAAAATCAAAAATGTTCTGCAGTTATGGCAGGTCCGTTTCAATTTTAAATACAAAGCAACAAAGCAGATAAGCTGGTCTTCACATTTTCTCACTTGTCCTTTTTATTAATCTTTCACCTCTATCGCTTTGTTTTATACGTTAATCTTTTCGCCTCTTTTATCAATCCTTTCGTCTCTTTTAGTAAACTTTTCGTCGATAGGGATTTCAACAATGCTGACTAGTCCAGATTTTAAATATGCACAAGAACAGCCAAAATAATAGCAAAATACAGCAAAGAGACATATTGTAGTTGTACGGTTCTTCTTTGTACTAGATACCATGTTACGTTTCCACGTTACCGGGTTACCAGTACACCGGGTTACGCGCAAGGCGCACCTGTGCATTTGCGCATAGTACAGCGCATCTACATACAGATGCAATTTTCGACAATTTTCGACGAAGTACAAACATCTCGACCTGAAGACAAAATTAGTCAACCACAAAGTCCAATGTCGATACGTGCAACTTTTTGTCACCATGAACTTCTGGGTGCATCAAACAATACTAGAGTTTAATGATATCATAGTTCATTGATTTTCATTTTCAATGGGATTTTAGTACTGTTTCACACTGATAGGTATAAAGGATAAACGATATACGCAAATATTTTCAATCATGACGGGGGATCAAACATCCAATTGTCCTTCCCATCCCCATATGTCAGTAAATCTTTTTTTTTGGCACAGATTGAAGAGATTTCCAATCCCCGATTCTAACCTATATCTCAAATCAACACTTCAGGCATCCCCACTTATAAATGTTTGCTAAAAACTTCTATGGTAATCGAAAGACAATGAGTAATAGGCAGAACAAATTTTTGAGTGTAAACAAACAATTGCTAAAATTTCAACAAATTCCTGCAAAAGTAGCAAGAGGTGAATGCTTAAATATTCACAGACACTTCGTGAATTTATTTGTGATTACCAATGAAACTGTATAATGTATTATTGTATTCAGTTAGTGAAGTACCGGTGACCGGTGCCGTACAACCGTACTCATTGAAAATTGAATCACGCACATGTTATTTAGCTGTTTGCTCTTCCAAATTATCTAAATTATTAATTAGTAATTACCATAATACGATGAAAATGAAAAGGTATTATTAACCTTTGGCTGCACTTGCACCACATACATAAACTTCAAACAATATGTAAAGTGCCTTTAAGAAACCTCTCCCCATTTCATTTTATTCAAAATTCTTCTTCTTCTAAATTCAAAATTTTAATGCAATTGAGACATCGAATGCCTTCATATTTGGCCTGGTGATACCTTCATAATTACTTTCAGAATAACTTAGCATACCGACTACCGACCGGTTTCATCAATTCATTTTTGGACCCTTTCAAAAGACAAAGGAAATGGCTTGCTGCTGCCCAGTGAGTATTTTTACATATATAGTGTATATAGACATATTTGCAAGTTGCAATTGCAGCTATGATTATAAAGGCTCAAATTTTTACGATACTCATACTTCTTGCTGACATAATCATGTAGATAATGTTGATTACCATTCGAAGGATGTCTATTTAACAAGATTTATTATCAGGTTAGATGCTGTTCCTGCCCCTGTGTATCAGATTGTCCTGAAACTCCCATCGCCTGCCCATTACCAGTAAGTCTTTTAAAAATCAAATAATAAAAACGGAGTGAAAGCACTTTATATAGCACATAGTATGAAGGGTGATTTGTAAAGTATGATGTACCAACTACCACCAGAGCTGATGCGATGTAGACTAGTCTTTGATTGCTTTAACAAGTGATTATTAATTATCCAAGTTCATGTATCTTCAATGTGACTCATTATGAGTTATGCTTTTGGCTGGAATATTGTTTTTCAGTGCGCATGCATGCCCCTCCCGAAATGTCCTCCAAGACCCAAATGCTGCTGCAGTTGCAGCGGAAAATGTGGATGTAACTGTGGTTGCGATTGCAACTGTGGTTGCGGATGTAACTGTGGTTGCTGCGGTGGATGCGATTGTTGCTGCGGAGGCGGGTGCGGTGGTTGTGGATGCTGCAAAGGTTGCGGCGGGTGTGGCTGTGGTTGTTGTAAAAGTGGGTGTGGTTGCGGCTGTTGCAAATGCGGGTGTGGATGTGGATGCGGCTGCTGCAAAGATGGATGTAACTGCGGATGTTGTAAAGGTGGCTGCTGCTGCGGGTGTGGCTGTGGCGGTGGTTGCGGATGTGGTTGCGGTTGCGGTTGCGGGTGCTGCGGCTGTGGATGTTGCAAATGTGGGAGTGGTTGCTACCGCAGCTGTGGAGGTCAACCTTGTGTGTGTCGCCCTTGCTGCCCCAAATGCTACACTGGTTGGAGGAATTGTTGCACATGCGCCCCCCAAAGTGTGAAGCAAATACCATCTTGTTACATCATGCCCTTTAAGCGGCCCAGTGCTTTAACACCACCAGGTTGTCCAAGGATATGTACAACTCTGTGCAAGCCCTGCATCTCCATATTCAGAAGACCTTGCAAAGACTGCCCGGAGACACGTATTAGCATGGTCAAAAAATGTACTGGCCCTAAATGGAAAGAAACACGTTCCAGAGATTTCTGCTGTGTGGGTGGCCCGCCGGGCAGTAGTTGTTGCTTTGACTGTTAAAGTGCAGAGGCAGGGGTGGAAATCTCCGTCCATTACATCTCTAATCTCTACAGTATCTTAATTAAAAATACGCATTGTTTTCGATGGCAATTATTTTATCTAAATTCTGAAAAAATCGTGCGAATAAATGCAGCCAACTTATTGTTATTATTACAGAATCTTTTTCGCAAAAATGACTATGAGAACTCAAAATTATTAGCTTCTACACATTTTCAGTTCGAATCATGCCTCGTCCTCGTGCATCCTGATGCAGTAACAATAAATGACGTGTACTGTGTCCAAGCATGGCAAGCATCCAAGAAACATATTGTACCCCCCACCACTATAAAGCGGCTATGCTACAGCCTAGTTCATGCAAGTATTCCAAGTCGAATTTTATTGCGGATCTAGGGGGAAAATTATATTTCCATCCGACCAAGATTAGCTAAGTTGTGGCGGTTTTTTCAAAAAAAAAATAAAACTAAATTATCGACACAATCGGTTTTTTGCATTCCATCTTTAAGGACAATATTTTTATTGTTCTCCCAGCCGTGCAAAATTGACAAGCGTGAGTTCTGAGCAGAATTTTATTGCGGATTACCTAATTTAGATGAAACAGTAATTAACAAAGTTATGACGGCGCGGAATTCAACAAGGAGAATTTTCGATTAAATCTATGCATTCATTCAGCCTCTATGGGGCAATTTTTTTTATAGAACTTGTTTCTAGTGTCAAATATCATGGGTTTTTAAGTGCAGACAGACACTTCTGAATATCTGAATGGTTATTATTGTGACGAAATCACTTTAGTAATTTTGACAAGTGAGTCCAAAAAGATAATAAGACACGTTTACGCAGCATTGCGCAATAGCGCAAAATATGTTTTGAAAAAACTATCATTTGCGAAGCTACCACAAATTGCTTTTAAGATATTATTTAGTTTAAAAATTGTTTTTTTTTGAATAATTTATGGCATAGTAAAAAATACTGATTTAGTAAAGAAGTCTCTGTTTGAGCTTAGGGCGGAAAAATTGCAATAAGTTGGTCAATTCTTGTTTGATCTTAATCGCAATATTTTTCAATTCTACATGGATTACTTGCTTGTACGATGCTGTAGCATGACCGCTTCATAGCATTAGGGGGGTATAATATGTTTCCTGGCACCCTATAAATGTCATATCATAATGGTTGTACATGGCTATGAATTGTCATAATATTATGCAAGAGCAAAAAATATGCTAAATTGGAATTAAGACAGCAGATTTACCGGGAGATATTCGGAAAATACACTTTAAAAATCTGCACGTCTAATACACTTACTCTCACATAAATTTTGCGTAGCATAAAATATAGTAAATCATTCGTGATCGTGTATTAAATCCACCTTAAAATTTTTGGTGTGTCCAATTGAGTATTTGCAAGACCCATGGAATCGATCGACCCGGATTCAAATTTTTCCTCCTGATTTGCACGAATAGAAACATTGTAGCGGAACCACCAAGGTCAAATTTTATATTCAGCACTCAACACTAATAATTTCTCAATAAGCAAGAGCATGGAATGCTTTACTTACGAATGCTTGAATGGCAAACAGGTAATTAATGCAATTTTTGCATATATAGCAAGTTCGTGTTGTTTAGTTAAAGCTTTATCTTGAGCGCTTCCTATTCTATGAATAAATTAAATACGATCTTTTACTACTGTATTGACCTTTACGGAAATATTTTGTTTGTACAATAACTCGTTCACCACAAGTGTTGCAGTCCAGCCCCGTGGCATCTTAATTGTCACCAGTTCACATGCGGTAGAAATTGTCCTTGCTGTCAACAGAGATGTAAATGTGTACCTCGGTAATGAAGCGTCCAATTATAAACTTTTCTGCTAATTGTAAGTAAACTTATATTTGCAAACGTTAATGAACCGGAGAGCGGCTTTTGCAATAACTAGTCCTAAAAAATATTATGCTCTATACTTTCAATTATATTTCGAAAGGAGTGGAGATGGCAAATTTTGGATAATTGCAGGTGCATCAAGTCATGCCTTCCCCAGCAGGTGGACTGCTGCTCCATGCACTTTCCCTCCATAACTGTCCAACACGATCCGCCGCCCATCTGCCGCCCAAGCTGCGATACTTGCTGCCGCCGAACTTGTGATCTCAGCTGTACCTGCCGGAAGCCAAAGCAATGTCCGAAGGGCTCCAAGCCCAGTAATTTATGGACACTCTGTCGGCCCGTCTTCTCTGAGTGCACGTGCAGACCTCGGAAAGTTAAGACAGCCTGCTATGCGCCTTGTCGCTGCCCACCGTGGTTTCACTGTAGGTGCAGCCGATTTTGTTAACCCCGAGTCGACATTCCTTCGGGTGGACAGACATGATATTTGCATTTGCTATATGCAGTAAACTGCCAGCTCCCAGCTCTGGTACCGTAATCCAGCCAATCCAGTGCAGGGAAGGAAGCATTCAATCGTAAATCGTAACCCCAGACAACAATTTTTAAATTGTTAATTCAAACCCGATTCCCAAATTCGTGACTCAAATTCTCCTTAAATGCAAAATGCAACTGACTTTTGTTTACATAAATCAAGATGAATTCTCAATCAAATTCTGATTTACTTAATTAATTCGCCGTAAATAGCATCACTATCACTATCAAAAAGTATCATTAAACCATTAACGTGGCTATTTTGGCAATTGGCAATGACATTATGGCAACTAGCAACTAGCAAGGCAAATGGCAAGCTAAGCTCATTTGCTTTTGCTATTCTACAGATTCAGACAATCAGACATTAATTAAATTAAAGGAGTTGTTTAGATTAAAGGTTGTTTATGGTTCAGTTAGTTTCAGATTTCACACACAGACTGTCCGACTGCAGACGCAGACAATTAAAAGGCGGTAATCATTAATAATCTAATAATGGTTCCACGGCAGTCTGCAGTTTGCAAGAATGGATACAAAATTGACGGAAAAAAGTATTTCTTTGTTGTAATTGGTAAACATGATTAAAGTTATTTCAAATTACTTTGTAAATTGAAAAGAATTTTATAATTATAAGCTGCTGCATTTTCAAGAAAATTGTTTTTCGGGTGTTTGGCAAGTTATCACATCACAAATCACAATATTATCTACCAGTGGACAAACTGTATTTTACCATAATTCTATAAAAGCCTTAAAACCATGGACAGAGGGAAATGCGATGTAAGTATAAAGTTCTGTTTTCTATTTCATATTTCATCCATCAGTTCCTCACTATCACAAACCACATTTGTGTTATTGCAATTTGATACAGTGAGAGTTGTCAGTTATCACAATTTAGCTTGGTCCATTACACACCAAAGAACAATTAACAAATTAGTACATTTAAATCCTGCATACATGTAAATATACCTATGTATCTATAGATAATATAATACGGGTGTATTTAAAAATGCTCTTGCAGTCTTGCAGTAATCAAACAATGCGACTAGTAATCGAAAATCGAAGTATCATCGTTTCATGTCCCCTTACTCCTTACCCGCGAGTCCTATGCCTAAGACTAATGACTACAAAATAAGTATATGTATAACCATGGCTAACATTCTAGTAACATGATAACCTCCATTCTACTGCAGCATGCATAAAAACAACTAATATTTAGTGATGATGAAGAAAGAAGCCTGATTCATATTCAGCCGATGCGCGTCTTTTCACATTTATTTGTATGTATAACTTTTGCCGAATTGAAAATTGTTTTGCACGCAGCCTTGTGAACTGGAATTAAGGGGTCTCGAAATCCCTTGCTGGCCCCAATGCCTTGCCTGTCGGGTGCGAATGGGAAATCCGCCTGGTTGCGCGTGCAGGTGCTATCCTTGAAAGGATGACTTATTTCTTACATTTGACTAATGAATACGAATATAGGAATTCTACTCCTTAAGTGTGGAGTCACAAACTAATATTGAGTAGGATTTACATGATGTTCCGGAAGTGGAAATAAAGAATGGTTGATTGGTCCCAGCAGATGTGGCTGCTTCTGCCCATGCAGACCTCCGACAGCTCAGCCAGCCCCAGAGCCCCGCTGCTTCGTGACTCCGGCCTACTGTCGACCGAGCTGTCTCACCACAACGCCTGCCCCAGCCCTTCGCTGCTCCTGTCTAAGGGTTGTACCTCAGTGCTCCACAGCTTGTCCCTGCTGCCCACGATACTAATATTACGAATTACGAATCCCCTCAGCAGTTCGTATTACAATCCGCATTTCATTATTCTTTCTACATAGTTTTCCATGTCAGTTATTCCGTCAAAATAATATCCTTGATCTTCAAATAAAATGACAAACATCATTGTCGTTTGCCATTTCCTATTTTTCCCCAGCACGCTACTTTGTACTTCTTTAGCAATATTAGTATGAGCAAATGAGAATGGTACATTGCAGTTACCAAGACTTCCTTGGCAGGAAAATCGACGCTTGCCAAATTATCATGCTTGGACAAATTAATATTTACTTTTGAATCAATACATGTTCCCCAAAATGCGAACAAAAATTAACAATAGAGAACGGACTGATGTCTGCTGTGTAATGACAATGACATAAGACAAGTAAAATAAAAACAAAGTGCTAGCTTGCTAGCAGCATAAAATGTGGCAGTCACGTGGCACTGGCACACAAATGAGAAATGCCTATAATATGTTTGTATTTTTTATATGTACATTTCATATAAACGTTTACACACAGACACTTTACGAGTAAACATTGTGTGGAGAATGGGAGATTGGTGCTGTAAAGATAAAGGCTAACGGCGATTTTAATACATACATCAATATAAATATTATGTAATTAAGAATCGAAATTGAACTTGCTTCAATTATTTGAGACCTGAGACATTGAAAGCTTATACACATAAAGTACATTTAGTAATACATTATTATTGCTATTAGCCATTCTATTACTATTGCAAACGCCGATGCATGAGCAAATTGTGTCACTGTCACGACTGTCAGTGTCAGTTGTCAGTGCCAGTACTGTCAGTAGTAGGTTAGGTAGGTAGTAGTGGCGCTTAAAATCTTGTGTACTTACTTATACCTATACCGTTTATCATATGATTTAGATTCAGAAATTCAGATCAGACATCAAAGTCATCAAACTAGCATACACGTATTTTCCGTGTAATACTTCGTATTCGTACATGCATGCACCTACTATAAAAAAATCTTTATTCCCAGTTCAACAATTATTTGCCATTAACTTTATTTTATAGAAACACAAAGCAACAGAGAGTTGCCAAGATACGAGTAGAATCCCGGTACCCAATAATATTAATTTGTATTTAGAATAATTGTGAACGGTAAAGTAGAAAAAAACATCAACATGTCCAGATCCTGCCAACCTAGCGTAAGACTTGTTTGAGCAATATTGTACTACTAGTAAAATGCCCTGCCTGGTTCCCAGAATTTCCAGAAACATTGAGTCTTTCATTTAATGCAAAAGCAAGACTATTCAGAGTTTCAGAGCTATTAATTACTGAAGAAAATTTTAATGCTTTTGTCTTAAATCTGAATCTACTAGATAATGAATAATGATAACCTTGATGAAAATTGTGTAGGCATACTGTGCCAACTTCTGTGTTCCTGCGCCACTCCAAGGCTGTTGCTTCAATTCTTGCTGTAAACCAAAGGCAGGCTGTAATGATTACAACCACATTTGCTGTGGATGTCCCTGCCCGTGTCTTCGCGAGTACGGCTCCACTGTTTACAGGTGCCAAATCTTTACTCTGAATCCGTACTATCATTAAATACCTAAATGTATATTACATACATGTATACCGTGTTGCACATGTTATACATTTGTATTGTTGTACAAAGTACATATGAGGATTACAGAAGCAAAATGGGTAGGCCCATATTTTTAAAATTGAGATTTCCTAACGAAAACACTCCAGAACATCTAGGCTTTGAACAGTGCCACCTATGTATCTCGGTCAGATGTCGTCGGAAGTATTTTGGAAACAATTCGAAAATTAAAGGAACTTATATCCGTGGAGCCCAAACACACGACATAGCGCATAGGGAACACAAAATTGCGCACATTAGCACGTGTACAATTTTGTGTTCCCCGATTTTTGGATTTAATTCCTTATGCTTCTATGTTATATATGTACCTGACCTATTATAAGTATGTACGTACATATATACAACATGTGCATGTGTGTAGCACACATACTATGTATAATATTTGATTCGCATAGGGAGTATTCCTTTGTCAGTTCAAACTGTTGTTAAAGGGATGTGGGAGATTTGAGTACGTATATTAAAAGATTAAAACATTCTTTGCTTGCAGACCGATTTGCAGAGCATGCTGTCCTCCGCCACCCAAAGTGCCCAGCAAATGTCGTTGCGTGCCTAAACACCCACCTCCATGCGATTGCAATAATTGTTGCTGTTGCTTTCAGTTCCCGTGCTGATTACGCGAACAATCCGGAAAATCGTAATGCGCTGTGATTTGTGATTATCGCGCCATTAATCCCATTAATTCAATCTGCAAAGAAGCGTACATGAGTGTACTTCCACAGTTCCGTTTTCATTGAAACACTACCATTTATTTGGTATTGCTAGAAGTAGTTAAAATGCCATGTTGGTTGAATCTGGACTTGAATTTCATTTTAAAAGAGGATGAATGCGTCCGACATGTATGGACAAATATGTCAATGTCACTACACAAACACATACAGAAAACCAAATAAAGTGGAAAATTAGCAAAGTAGCATTTGTCCGTAGTGAGTTCTGAGTTCGGCTTTAGAAGCAGTTGCTGTGAAGTGTGCTTTGTAATTCGTAATTGTAAGGTAGTTGGGACTTTTGTGAATTGTGATATGACATACAAATGTGAGAATTGCAAATTGCAATCCTGCAATCACATTACGCTGTATGCATACATACATACACACATACATACATTATTCTACATCTTAAATCGAACGGAAGCAACCATAATTGTATTGCGAAATCATGTCAAAATCCTGTGTGCAAGTTCGCAGCTACTAAGCTAAGCTACTATAGGTACGCAGTACACACGTCACATTCACACCTGAAATTCTTGTCAAGAAAATAGTATTGCCATGACATTTGCAGGACACTTAAAAAATGTCATAAAAATCGTACTCACAACAACTATACATTATTGCAATTCAACTAAGCTGGTCTCACCAACCACCATATACCGATATACCACGAGGGAAAAATTAACACCTTCTCTTGCTACACAAATAACACAAGCACAATAGCATAAAACACATTTGATGCCAATTATTAATATTAATTATTATAATACATACAGTTAAACCAATTCAGTTTTCCTTAATGACTTGAGCAGTGCACACACGCTTGTGGAGGTAAAACTCCTTTCCAAAATTTACAAGTGAATTCTGCACAAATCACAGCACTTTTCACTCTCCCACTAATTCAGTGTAGTTACCTGCAAATTATATCGGACTACCGTCGTTTCGTCAGTTGCAAGTTCGTCAATCTAAATTTCGTGAGGGGACGGAGACAGTCCGTCAGACAGCGATTCGCCAACTATATAGTTGAGCCAAACGTTCATAATCATTGGAGACTTAACGAAAACATACAAACCTGACGAGCCGTCGGCTGACGAGGTCTAACTGTTCCCTAACGACGACGACGAAGATTGACGAACCTGCAATTGACAAAATGCTCCAGCACCAGTGCGGTGATCGCTGCCCCCGATACCAGCGTGACAACATGGTATAGCTATAGCTTATACTAATTTAAAAAATTTAAAGGTTTTAGTCTGAAACCTTTAAATACTTTTTACTTTTTATTTAGACGAACACAGGTGCATGAATTAAAATTATGTTGTGATCTTGATAAAGATCAAGTCATAACGAATGCGATATTTCGTTGACACGCTATATAATATGTATATGTACAGTACTTTGTGTTAGTAATGCAAAAAAATGATGCTATTTTGCCAATGGAAATAGGGTATATACTTTTACTCGTTTCGAAACAACGACCAAGTGAAATGACGAATTCCCAACCATGCTCTACATTTTTGTCAAAGACTGATTACATTATCCGGTTATTTTATTGGGATCGTAAGTAGTAAAAACCGTGAAAATAACAAAAGTCCTGGCCTGAAACTTTGTATGACCTTTCGGGTAGACCGACGGTCAAAAATATTGGTTATGCGTCGACGGATAAAATTCCTTAACTGGCTTTTAAAAATCCGGCATAATGCAATGCACTAAAAAACATACGTACGTACATAGACAATATTTCGATGCTCTGCTGCTAGAAACATTGCTTAAAGGTTCTTTCGCTGATCCCAACAGAGTTGCTGCTGTTACGGGAACAACAACGGTACTGGAATCAACCAAAGAGCATCATGTTGCAGCGACTCGCCATGTACCCGCTTCACGAGCGGGGCTCCCGGCTGTGGTCAAACAGAGAGATATAGACCGCCTCTCCCGCCAACAGTGTCCTGCTGCGGTGGCTGGTAGCGTCATTAATCCAATAACTTATCCTATTGCCAATCCTTTTGCTTTAACCAATCCTATTGCTTTACGTCCCGCGTTTGTTTTATCTTATTTCCCTTGATATAGCTGCTCTTGCTACCCTAACAATGGCGGAGGCGGCGGGCGCTCTTGCGGCGGTGGTGGATGTGGCTGCTGCGGCGGATGTGGCTGCTGCGGTGGATGCGGTTGTTGCGGTGGTTGTGGTTGCTGTGGTGGATGCGGCTGCTGCGGTGGATGTGGCTGCTGCGGCGGTGGTGGATGTTGTGGGGGTGGGGGGTGCGACCGTGGCGGTTGTGGGGGTGGTGGATGTGACCGTGGAGGCAACGGAGGTGGATACGGCGGTGGCAACGGGGGTGGTTGCGGTGGCGGCAACGGAGGTGGATGCGGAGGCGGCAATGGCGGTGGATGCGGCTGCGGCAACGGAGGTGGATGCGGAGGCGGCAATGGCGGTGGATGCGGCTGTGGCAACGGAGGTGGATGTGGAGGCGGCAATGGTGGTGGATGCGGAGGCGGCAATGGCGGTGGATGCGGCTGTGGCAACGGAGGTGGATGTGGAGGCGGGAATGGTGGTGGATTTGGTGGCGGCAACGGCGGTGGATGTGGTTGCGGTAACGGCGGTGGATGCGGAGGTGGTAATGGTGGTTGCGGTGGTGGTAATGGAGGTGGTTGCGACGGCTGCTGCTGCCCTCCTCGCTGCGGCTGCTCATCACCTTGTTGTTGCTCTCCTTGTTGCAGGTACTTTGGAAGCAATCACTCCGCCATTATATGAACAAAGTCGGCAAGAACAGTCGAGCTGATTGCAGACAACTGTACTATTGTACAGTTATTGTATGTAGTTGGTGGTTGGTTGTCGTAGTTTAGTTAAAGTTACGGCTTACGACCGCGTGATGGAACGTACGTGTGAATGTAATGTTTAATGTTGTATCTAACTATAAACTTATTACAACAGTAACTGCTGCTGGTGCCCCTGTTGTCCGCAGATGTGCTGCGTGAGACCCGCATGTTGTTGCAGAAGCTGTTGTTGCCGTCCCTAAAGAGTGATACGGATACGATCACAGGCGACACGTGCCGAAGTGACATTCCGTTCCAAGTATATCCCAATTAATTTCAACATAACATACATGCATTGTACATATTGGGCGCGTTGAAAAACTCACAGACTTTGCAGATGTCTGGAATGTCCGCTATGTTAAAGGATAGCCGGAATTCTAGAAATCTGGAAAATCTGCGAGTTTTTCAACCCACCCACTATGTATGTTTGTATTTTTACGCATGCATTTATACAGCATATGTAAATCATATGTCGTATACTGTGCTGAAACTATTTTATTTTTTGTCCAGCTCATTAGTATTCGCCTGAACCTCTCCCCAAATCCGTCAATCACCTCGCACTGAAAAAGTGGAAAACCTAGCTACGAAGATATTGCGCACCTGGCAATTTGAATGAATCCAAGTAGCTATGCTTAATCTCTCTGTCCGTTGCTCTTATTGAACTTATTGCACCTTCAACTTGAAAACCCCATCTTGCACTGAAATCCATTCGTAATGTCAAAATTCCAAAGTATTCCGCTGCTCGAAGTAATAAAACTAAAAATCTCGCTGAAAAATACCATCACCCGATCACCCTCATCTATGTGGTTATTGGTTATCATTCTTTGTTGATTTTATCACCAATCACATTTCTTGCTTTACATTATTACGTGATTCGTACTTGCTTCCTTCCTTCGTACCATTCTTTTGGTTTTTCATTGACGCCAGTCGCCATTTGTAAATGCATTGAGTTAAGTTAGAAATGGCATTGTATTGTAAATTGTATTCCTTCTTCCGTAAAACTCTTTTCATATCATCGATACATATTTACGGCATTTATGTATTATGTATTTCTGGTATGGCACCATTGCATTGGCATTGGCGTATAAAAAACATTACCCTGTACATACATACTATACACGTGCGTATTCCTAAAGCGAATACAAATGCAAATGAATCAGTTGCAGAAAAGTCTTCGAATATACAGCAGTGAACAGCAACTGCTTCTGCATTCTGCTTCATATTTCAAGCAGCACTTCCATTCCAGCACAAGCACAATTATTGCGTACTCTCGCATCTCACATCTCACCTTCACCTGGCACATTGCAGCATTATATTCGAGGCTTTTCTCAACTCATTTTATAACAAAAAATCTTCCAAAAAAGCAGACAAGCACGCAATACTTTAAATAACTCACAGACTCATTTGGTGCAAGATAAGATCAGCTAACGATTTCCGTTTCCCGTCACATTGATAAACTCAAATCAAACGACCATAAAATAAACTACTAAAAATATCATTCGTGTGATTCGTGTCACACCCGGCACCCGCATTTTACGTGATATTTGGTATTGACGTCTTCTTAGAAACAAAATGTGCTGCAATGGAGTAAGTCTTTTTTTTATTATTACCGCAGCTATGTTTAGGGAGAAGGCAGGATTAACTAGTAAATTATTTCAGAATAACAATAAATATTGACTGTTTATTTGTTCCATCATGGTGACTGTTTCAGGGTGGGGGAGGAAGGAATTCTTGCTGCTGCTATGCTGGTTGTAAGTTCAATAATTCATCAGTTAGTGATAATTGTAATGTCAGCTGTCTTAAGTATCGTCTCTGTAGTACTGGGTTACACTTTACACACTGTGTGAGAGTTACTGCATATGTTTTTGATGACAATAAATCATCATGATTATTAATTATTAATTATTATACCTAGTTACATGAGTCCCGGCTCCGGCGACTAAATCTAGAACATGATGACCTCATTCAGAAGTTGTAAGCAATGTGTTTGTACTTGATTAGGCACAATGGTGACTGCTGAATGCATGGCGCCCCTAAATCCCTGCTGTCCCTGTCCTACCGTGGAACCAGTCCCGTGGCGTTTCGGCCAGAACACGGTCGAGAACCAACCAAAATCCTTGAAAGTCATACGTGCTTGGAGTTTTTGCGTATTGCCTTGCAGCGCCAAAAGATGCCCCAAGCCATGCAATTGTTGCGCACCCTCGTGAGTCGAAGAGTTTCCATTCTACATTTACTTACTTGAATATTGTCACTAAATACAAATACCAGCCAGCGAAAAGTACGTGACGAACTGTTTATTTAACGAAGCTGCTGTCCACCATGCTGCTGCTGTCCACCACAACCAAGATGTTGTCCAGGACCACCTAGGTGCTTCCCCCAACACAATAAGTATCCACCAAATCCAAGGAATTGTTGTTAAAACTCTTGCATTTCCGAAAGGGAAACGATTTTCCAGGAATTAACAACTTTTTATGGTGGTTTAATGGACTTTTTATAAGCTGACAGTTGAAGAACCAGGTAATTAATTATATGTATACATTATACATACATGCATGCATTAAATATACATACATACTGCGTGCATTATAAGAATGCTATGTGTACATATACGTACTTGTAATCTCCAAAATCTGCTGTTTAATCTGATCTGTCCCGGTTAGAACTCATTGTGTTTGGGAGACACTTCATCTGCAATCTGTATCAAACTCATTTTCCGTGCGTATAATAAAAGTGAATTCTTGGAGGTGTACTGAAGATAAATGGTGAGGACTTGTTGACTTCTCAGGCCAAATAAAAAGAATCAAACTAGCCCGGGACATCGAATGATCTATTCATTGAACTCCCAACTCCCTGCCTTCGAGTGATGCTCCCGGAATGTGACCTACAAAAAATGAGTCAGGAACAACCGGGTTGTTAACATATACTCATTCCAGGCACATGAAAAATTATACCTTATATATTCATGTGATGTACATGGTGTGATATCAACTTTCAACCGATTTTGTCAGAGCTCGATGCAAAAACATACACATAATCGTACGGGCACGGGCATGGTAAGATGAAGCAGCGATTAAACGACTGAAACTTGTTTAGACAAACAGAATAAAGTCTGCTCGTAAGCATTGATTTTTTTTTTTATCAAACTTGCTCTTCCTTCCGGTTTCTGCACACGGTGAAATATGTACATTTGCGACAATAACATTTTGTCTGACAGAGTTATCTCGTGCGAGGAACGAGCCTTTTGCTGTTAACCTTTCGTTCTCATACCAGTGAACATGAGCTTCATTAGCTTGATTTATACAGGGACTCACATTCAGGCAAGCCATAACCAAACGATGACTCTAATCAAAGGCGAGACTTCTGCATCTGCATGCTGGTAAATGGTACAGAACTGTATAGTTGCTCAGACAAAGACTCGTGATCAACGGAATTATGTACCATGACCATACACTACCGCCATCTTAAGTAATTTCCCCATATGTCCAGTTATTGAATTGTGCCAATCATATCCACACGAACGAACACACGATTCGTAGTCGTATCGAAGAGATTCTATGTCCATATACATTGTACAATGTACGAATTACGAATGTACTGTCAGTATCTGTGGTCAGTACAGTATGAACTTTCCATGATTGAGATAACTCTATGACTATATGACTGATAGTTGCACTTTTTCTACCACTCATATAGTTATAACTAGTTACAACTTACAACTACAGCATTACATACTCGTTTAAAAGTGCATAGATATTCTCATTCTTTTTTGAACGAAACCAATACAGTAAATATTGGATTTGGTCATTGTTTGTTTGTGTAATAATCGTAGCTACAGAAAGTGCAGACAGATGATTGGCAGGAAGATGGGGCGCCGAGCCCCTGCCAAGCGAAGGGTAGGAAGAACTAGAATGAGAGGAAATCAGGAATCAGGACATACTTTTTCACCAACTTTCTCCTGCACCTAACCTATAATAATCTAGATTTCAGTAAAAATAGCAATTCTGCACCGTGCACCATTATCACCTTCGAGCACCACCACCACCACTCTGCCACCTGATCATCACAATCACAAGCACTCTGACCTTTGCACACCACACACCTCCGCTGGAATTAAATGCAACCCAAGTGGATTGAGTTCCTCTCAGCATATACCTTTCATTCCTCTGGCTTTATCGTCCCTACCCGACTCTCCTCTATTGGTTGACCATGACTTGCTGCAAGATTAAAACGACCATGCCATCGGTCATCAATTTGAACAGAGGTTCTCAATGCAATCAAAGCATTAGTAACCTGATAGGTTATTGCGACTATGGCCTGTAATTCTGTAAGTCAACTTTAACTCCTTTCTATACAATGGAGTACGTAATACGTATTACGTATGAAACGTAATACGTATGTAGTCAAGCACTTTCTATGATATCACAAAAGAGGTCGAGATGCGCTTTGCAATTGCAAACATTCACCAAGCTCAATATTTGCGTATTCCATGGATACCAAATGCCATTTAACTGGATGCGGAAACTATGAATGAAATGAGTGCACCCAGGTGAATTGTTTTTAGGGCTGTGGAGGAGGCTGTTCCAATGACTGTAACAAATGCAACAACGACTGTGGCTGTTCCAACAAGTGCAACAATAGTGGTAATAACTCACTCGAGTGCAGTGGTCTTCTCGCCAACAACAATAATGACGGTTGCTGCGCTTGCCAGGCAATTCCCGAATGCTTTAACAGATTCGGGTGTCCTCCGAAAAACACAACTACAAGTAACTTCAGTCCTCCGAAAAACAAGGATATTGGTGGATGTGGTCAAGACCCAAACAATCCCCTCAAAGGTTGCGGACCGGAAAGTACTCGAAAACCATCCATTACAGGCCGAGACCGTCCTCCAGGAGTTCCTACTTTTGGCAGAGGCGGCCCGCCAGGGGGCGGCGGACCATGGGGCGGACCTGGAGGAGGCCCTGGGGGAGGTCCTGGAGGCGGTCCGGGTGGTGGGCCTTATTGGAATAATAACAATGGAAATAATAACTGTTGCTGCTGTCCATGCTGTTGCGACCCTTGCTGTTGTGACCCTTGTTGTTGCGACCCTTGCTGTTGTGATCCATGCTGTTGTGATCCTTGCTGTTGTACCCCATGTTGCTGTCCTAGCTCTACTCGAACCGGAGGAAAACGCACCAAAAAAATGAGTAGGAGACCCACTCCGTCAAGTTCGAGCACGAAAGGCTGTTGCTCCAATTCCTGCTGCTCACCTTGTTGCAATCCCTGTTGTGATCCCTGCTGTCAGCAATGTAAGTTTCAACCTCGGAGAAAATGTGGAATAGTTAGACGATATTTATGAGACAGAAGTGACGCAATTTTTGCGGTTGGTTGAAATACTGAACTTAATATTTTTTGTGCTTTCAGGTCTATTTGTATCGTCAAACGGATGTTGCCAACCATGTTGCGCTCAAATCTCGTACATGCCTGTCATCACAGCCAAAAGTTGCTGCGGTAGCTCCAGTTGTGGTGGTGGGTCTTGCAATAATAGTTGCTGTCCTCCAAGAAATTGCTGCAGCAGCTGTAACTGCTGCAATAATTGCTGTGACCCGTGCTGCAATAGTAGTTGCTGTGGAAGTGGTGGCTGCAATAGTGGTTGCTGTGGAAGTAGTTGCTGCAACAGTGGATGCTGCTGTGCCCCTTGTCCTTCCCCGTGTTGCCCACCTCCATGTTGTCCCCCACCTTGCTGTCCTCCCTGCTGTTGCCCTTGTCCCTGTCCACCCTGTTGTCCTCCTTGTTGTTCACCGTGCTGCCAGCCTTGCTGTCCACAGCCATGTTGTCCTCAACCATGCTGTCCATGCCCTCCTCCATGCAGTCCCTGCTGCTCCTCCAATAATTCCTGCTGTTCCAACAACTCTAACTGTTGCTGCCAACCACCGTGCTGCCCATCCAACTCATGCTGCTGTCCATCTAATAACTCATGCTGCTGCCCTTCCAACAACTCATGCTGCGGCAACAATAATTCCAGCAATTGCTGCTGCCCGTCTCCTTGCTGCTCTTCAAATAACTCGTGTTGTTGTCCCAAGAACAATTCTAACAATTGTTGCTGTCCCCAGCCTTGTTGTCCGTGTCCTACACCATGCTGCTGTCCCTGTCCTCAGCCGCAACCACCGCCACCACAACCAAAAAGAAGCGCAGCTGCTCCAGTTACTAAAAGTTGTTGCGGCCAAGCTGGCGGTGGGTGGGCGAAAACTAGAAGATCCAAATCTCAAGGACGCTGACAGAAAAGCATCGACAGGTACGTGTACATACATCCATTCCTATTCGCACTATATATGCCGGAATTAAACTGAAAGTGCCGGAAAAATACATATGCACATTATCCCAGCATAATCTGTGCAGCTTCGGTAAATTGTATTTTTCACAGAAATGTAATGGGAGAAACACGCATGAAAAGCGCAAGTATTCTGCACGTAACCGGCGTCAAGATTTCTGGTACAATAGGGGAAAAAATTCAAGTGCTGGCATTGCGAAAAATTGCGCCGGAAATGGCTACCGGTAAAGTGTCGTCATTGATGGTCAGTCAAAAGTCAAAGCCATTCACCGAGCCTGCGCTACAATCTACAATATTTTCTCGAGCGCTAAAACCGCGCCGATCCGACATTTTTGTGCTAGAGATATTTACAGTTATACATACATATAGCAGTTATACACCCCATTTACGCCATTTTATTTTTTGCGGTACAAGTTGATTAGCTGATGCCTTACAATTACAGTTGTCACCTTTCAGCAATTTACAGTATTGGCTAGCATTTACCAATTTGTTTTGTAACAATTAGCAATAATAATTAATAATAATTAATATTAATTTAATATAATAATATCTAGAAAAGCAAGGCTACATCCCTTAGACCCAGACGTATTTTGTAGTTTGATGTTATTATTATCGTTAATTAGATCAGGACGAACTAGCGCAGTCGCTACCGTGTGCACGCTGCTTGGGGTAGGCCAGCGTTCGACACCTGCCAACCTCTCACCATTTTAACTGACTAACAGCGGCTTTTTCCCACCGGGTTTTTTTACCGACTGTTCCCCCAAGTAGCAAGTCATGGTACGGGGGCAAGTGTTCCCCATAGATTAAGACGTATCAACCGTGGTACATAGCACCACAACTCTGTAAGACCATCATGGTAGCTAGTAGCTATAGTATAGGCGTCTAAACCCCACTAAAAAAAATTAAATTATCGTTAGCTGATGGCTGGTGGTGACTGGTGACTGGTGATGGTGACTGATGGTCTGAAGAGATTGATCTAGCATTTGCTTTTTCTTCTATACCTTCCTTGATTACGATTACTATGGGATTGGGAATTAGGATTGGTGGCAAAGAAGAATTTGGTTGCCTGGAACTTCATTTGCAGTAGCATAGCAGGACGCATCAATAGCCCTGGTCATTCCTTTTCCATTTCTCCTTAGCATTTCCTTGCGAGGCGACCGTGATAATGCTTTATTTTTTGTATTTAATATTTTCAATTTTCGCCGTACTTTTAAAAGTCACAGTCATATCATAGGTCATCTCATAATAGTCACAGGCCAAAACTCAAAACGTCAAAAGGTCTCACGCCATATCATAAAAAAATAAAAATAATCGTATTTAATCGTCAATGGCCCACTTTTACCTATTTACTATAATAAATAAATACTAATATACTAATTACTGTATTTGTTTAGGCTATTTTTTAGTTTATTTTTTTATTCTCAAATGATATACGAATATACGATATACACAACCACAATATTAATACATAATTGTGTAAAGTACATAATATATAAATATGTATACATGCAATGCACCGAGTTTGCATTTCGCGAAGCTCTTACACATACTGCATTACACTTTTTTGTCTTTCACTTCTGAAATTCAGAATCATACGTTAATATATTAATTATTAATACTCATACTCAGACTCTAGTTTAGAGGTTTAGATTCCTCGGACCGCGTTACTAGTTACTACGTTATAGGGATAGGCCGCATAGGCAAGTCACGAAGTCACTCACCAACCAATCACCGCAACCGCACCATCACACCACTACTCACTAGTACTAGCTAATGAGCTAATGCAAGATTATTCTGTAATAATTCTGTATTTTTCTAATCATTCTTGCTATTCAAATTAAACAGTGGTCATTGTGGTCAATGGTCAAATTAGACAACGTAACCATGCATTAGCGAAGCAGAAATTCTCTTGCAGTCTCAAAATTCAAAATTTTAGAAATTTTTCGAATTGGAGATTAATTACCAATAAGATAAATCACATGGCCTTGCACATTTCCCCAGTACATTGTTTTACTTAGCAGAACGAAAAGAATGTATGACCAGCTGATGTTACCCAAGCTATGAGTGCACCAAATCAACCATTCATCACGGTGATTGCAAAATTGGAAGCCACTCAAATCTTGAAGATCTCAGCACGTCCCTTCCTCCGCATGCCGCATGTCTGACTTTTGCCTAACAAACTGGTTGGTGACTGGTGACGAATGTCCAACAAACCCAAACGACAAAATCGACCGCTCAAATAGCAAATCCGTCACACATTGAAAGCCTTTAAACAATACGACAGTCAAAGGGGAAGGAACAGAGGCGTCTTTGCCACCCTTACGGAGCAAGAGCAGTGAAAGCAAAACCCGCCAAAAACGAGGTCTCCAGGTCTCCAGCCCACAGCGCAGAACTGGGCGTAGTTTGTCCTCACCATGTCGTGCTCTTGCTGCCCAGGACCATTTGACTGCATCGGACCGAGCTGTCGGAATGTAAGCTTATTTAAATGTACTCTATACCCTTGCACCCTTTTGAGCTGCATATTATATACGTATATATACATATGTAAATCAGCTTATTTCCAACAATGACTAAAGTGAGTGATACAGGAAGTTGATATGTCATGTTTTAGAGCTACTCCGTCCCAAACTGCAGTAATGAACCCATGTGCAAAGTGCAGCGGTGCATGAATCCTGCGGCCTGCGATCAGACGTTCCTTGCCAGAAAAGACCACCTATATTTTAATTCAAGGTGTCAGCGATGCTCATGGAACCAACGGTATGACGACACTTTCTGGAATCATCGGCACGGTAAACCTCGCTATGCCAGTCGGTTCGACGCACCTAGTCCAGTAAAACCTCCTTGGTGCCCTCCGGGCTGCAAGAGCAGAAGCTATTTCTATCCGAGGTACTACAGGCGAAACTGCGACGGATTTTATCCAGACCAATGCACGTGTGAACCCCAGTGTGTCGTTAGAAATCCCTGTGGCACGTCCAACTGCGAATGTGTAGGCTGCTGCAGACGATGGAGTATTCCTTTGTGCCCTTGCCCGCTCTCTGGCAAATCCAGGTGCTTCCCCTCTCCCTGTTGCTGCGGTTGCTGTCCATCCCCAATGATTGTGAAAAAGCGGCTCAAGTGTGATACCTGCTGCGAATGTCCCCCGAGGAATCCTTGTTGCGGTGCTCAGTCCCCGCCATGGCGTTACTGAAATTCACGTCTAATAGTTTAAACTTAAACCAATGATTCATCATTGCAGGAAAACAGATTTCTCGGGCCATAGCTTCCGTTTGGATCGGAGTACAAAAATAAACAAAGGAATATCCTACAGGGATATCGTACTGTCCTCCTCCGGCCCTATCTAGTGAAGTATTAGTGGTGGTGGAAATAAACGTCACAAATGATAATTTTGTGGGCTTTAAGTCAATCTTATTGCACTGGGGTTTCATGGGACAATAAAAAAACAATGCCCTGTTCATGTCTAAACTTCTACCGTTAACAATTACGCACATGATGCATGCAAGCTAAAAATATGCACATTATACATACATATGTATGTGCTTATAACAAATATTTGTCGTATTCATATCAATGTCGGTAATAAGGCTGCGTAGCTGCGCTGTCATTATACATATTATGTATAGTTATGATGTATTACTAATTAAATTACAATTATTACTATTACTAGTATTACACTCTAGCTCAGAAATTATTGCGGTTTTGAGTTTACGTAAGGTGATTGTGCTCAGTGCTCAGGTACTCATACTCAGCTCAACAAGAGCTACGCTGCCAGCTCTTGCTGTCATGCAGATTGATGATTCTGATTTCTGATGCTTATGCTGATGCTGACCCATATCAGCGTAACATGTAACATTAACGATTAACCCATTTCCTGGTGTTTGCTGTTTGCTTGCGGGTTTGGATTTTGGAGAATAAAGTCTGTCTACTATCTATCTACTATTATGTTTAACTATAGTTACGTGCATTGCTTTACTGCCTACGCATTTGCTAACAAATCATAATATTAAAATTAAACTATTATTAAAATATTAATTATACCAATATAATAATTTTAAAATATGCATGTATAGTTTGTGATTGTGAACTACATTTTTATGTATGTACTATACACTAGAATGTTCGTTTTCATTGTTGTTGAGTCGTTCTGTGTCATTAGTTCTTTGCATCAATTTTAGTGTTGCTTTCATAGAATCGTTTTTTATGAGATGAGATGACATATCGAGGGTGAAGTACATAATTTGATCATCTCCACGCGCTCTTAATACATAAATTGACTATGTGCCTGTCATGCTTGCGCATAAAATGATCCACTCCAGAATACGACAATCTGGCATGGCTCAATGTTCCCACCTTGCTGCTGCCTAGCCCAAAAATAATAAAAATACGTGAGGGTGCAGAATTTCATTGTGGTTCGTGTCCATAAGTTATATCCTGATCCGACAACAATTAGCCAAGTTATGGTAGTTTTTCGGCGCGCAGTTCAAAAAATAGGAAAATTGCCAAAAGTTTAAACTAAACGCAGAAAAACCGCCATAGCTTGGGCAATTGTTGTCGAATCAGGATATAACTTATGGAAAAGAACCACAATGAAATTTGGCACCCGTATTTTTTAAAAATAATTTTTGGGCTAGGCAGTTGCAAGGTGGGAACATTCAGCCAATTTCTGCAGCGTAGTTCTGTAGCGCATGCGTAGTGTATCACGTTTTCAGAATTTGTGTCACTTAGTTAGTTGGTTTTAATAAATGTTGCCTGTAGTTAGTTTTGGAAGTAGTCTTAGGTGCTTTTAGTCACTTTTGGTTCTAAAACGACGAAATGTATAATCTTAGCAGTTTGAACATTAAATTGTATGCATATGTTCCTAACATTTAACGACTTTCAAAGCAGTCGAGGTCTAGGAAGTGTACGTTAGTTTTTACAATCTTATAATGGGTAATTTAATTATTATAGTGTGGTTTGTAAGGTGGTTACATGACATAATTGACGTATTGACGTTAATAGTAATAGCTAGTTGGTGTATCTACTTTATTCACAATTTAGATCGTGTTATTATGTGCATTTCAATTTTATCCAAAAATTAGTGATTTGGCTTTTCGGTGGATTTGATGAATTTATGCAGTACGCTTGCATGGAGATGATCAGTTTACGTATTAGGGTCGCGTGGAGATGATTAAATTTATGTACTTCACCCTCGATATACGCATTATTATATGTATACATAAATGACATTATTATGTGAATAATAATACGGATATACGGATACGGAACCCTCGGGGTCCGGGGTCCCGTCGGGATTCGGGAAGACGGGAGAGGAATTTCCTAAGGTAGACACTGGACTGGACAGGCGAACACATACTAAAAAGGTGGACAAGGCGAACAAGCTGGACACCAATTTAGCAGACGAGGCGGACACACACTACTTTGGCGGACAAACTACTAATTTAACTGGCAGGTGGACAAGGCGGACACTAATGTGCTGGACAACATAATAAATTGTGGGACACTAATTTGGTAGACAATAGCGGACGAGGCGGATACTAACTTGGCTGACAGCCGTAAATGGCTGATGATATTCTAATTTGGCGAACATGGCGGAAACTGATTGTAATTTAGCCGACACGCGTAGATCTACTTGGCAAACAAACAGAAACGAATTAAGCGGACGAGGATGACAAGTGGACAAGAAGGAGAGACACTAATTTGGCGGAAAGACGGACAACATATCGTCGTTTAAGTATCAGAACTGATCAAGTCATATGTAATCCTTCCCGCGTAGAACGGGAGGACACAGGCGGAGGATCATGAAAGTACGCGGAGGAACGTGGAGGGATCCAAAGGCTGCTATATCGGACATGAAAGTATCCCCCGCGAAGTGATTCTTCTGGGAGAATCATCCCCATATTCTTCTGGGAGGATAAAGTTACTGTGAAAGGGATACTAGAGAGTTCTCCAGTATGCTCGCTGAAAGAATACTCCGCGATGGCATCCCCATAAATCCTCCCATGCAAATATACATAAGAATAAAACCGGAGGCATTCTTTCGAGGAGAATCCCTCCGGAGGGATCCAAACGCTGCTATATCGGACATAAAAGAGCTCCTCCCGACCAGATCCTCCATAGTCCTCCCGTCTTACGCGGGTTATGTACGATAGTCGGTTTTGATACTTAAACGACGACATCCTCATTGTTCGCATGGTCTGCCAAATTACCCTCTACTAAGCTTGTCCGTCAAACAAGTATGTGACCGGCGAATTAGCGTTCACTTCGTTCGTCGAATTAATAATTCAAATAATTGTTGTTCACCTTTCTCCAAATTAGTATATAATATACATATTACCCGTTTCGTTCACCGTGGGTTGTCCGCCAAATTAGTGCTAGCCATGCCCAGCTGTCCGCTAAATTAGTATCCAACTTGTCCGCCACATTAGTAGGTTGGAAGACTGTCCACCAGGTTCGTGTCAGCTAGGCCACCTGTCGGCCAAATTAGTGAGACCAGATGGGAGACGGGGCCGACTCAATATTTACCAACGGCGTTTCTTCTGACATTCTGAGATTCTGACAGTAGTTACTAGTTAGTAACAGTTAGCAACAGCCGTAACTATTCATAATACGGAGATTACGGACTACTTTCTTGTCCTTGTCTCTTGTCCATAATCTCCATAAATAATATTATAATCATACAACTCGTTATATTTCTCCTCCATGACCTGTTTAACCTTTATAACAGGCGACAGCTATAATACATACAAAGATAATAAATATTTAAAATAATAACGCATTGTTGTTTAGAATTCGAAGTAATTTCATTGTAGTAAACAAGTCCTGTGGTCCTGTCCTCACTTCACACATCCCTCTTCCCCGTCTCTCGCTTTGTGCTCTTACGTATTTCAGTGTCTGATCTTGTAGGTAAAAAGTATAATTATGGCTGAGGACGATAATACTTTCGAAGATTACATGCAGTTACACCCCTGCAACAGGTTACCGGAATGGGCTTCGAGAAAGGTGAGCAGTGTAATGTGTAATCAGTGCAAGTTGGCTGAATTTTGCGTTAAATATCCTGGTGAAATGCCTAATTATTTCAACGCAGGTATCTTTTCTGAGTCCGTACCTAGAAAAGGCGGGACCGGTCCGAACTCCTTGGAAATTTCAGTGGATTATCAACAGGAAACTGGCCCTCATGGCTTGGCCACAATATCCTGAGCATTTACGGTTCCTCTTGAAGAACGGTATCCGGCGACTTGTTTCCCTGTGTCCTGAATGCCGGCCTCCGATGAATCTGTTCACGGAGTTTTACTATTTGGAAATACCCGTAGAAGAGTTTGCCGCTCCGACAATGGAGAACATCAAGCTCTTCATGTGCTTTGTGGAACAAGCAAAGCAAATGGGGGAGGCCGTGGGTGTGTATTGTCGCTGCGGAAGAGGAAGATCTGGAGTCCTCGCCGCGTGCTATTTAGTTCGATTCTGCGGACTCACCGCCGAACAAGTGATATTCCAACTGAGACGAATTCGGCCTTATTCTGTGGAAACTATGAGCCAGGAGAAAGCAATTCAGGAGTACTACGAAGAACTTTGCCGGTACACGTGTATGCATATTCTTCACGACATTTCTGCTCCACTAATTCTATTCGAATTCTTTTGAATGTTTTGCATTGAAAGGTGTCCCCCTGAGGATAACTGCTGGCAACCCGGAAAGTAATAAGGGTAAGCGAAGCCGCGAGGTGCTTGTCAAATTCTACTCTATACATTCATCTGCAAACATTCTTGTCTATAATAAAGGATCGTAAAAGAGCACAGTAACTTTAAAAACATCATGTGGTATTGATTATGTATTATCAATCACAGGATCAACAACGCAGAAGCAGTTCCAAATCCGCTGCTGGTCGAGATTTGGACACGACACATTATTTTTTGTCCATAAACTTGCATAATATGGAAACATTATGACCTTCTTTGGCACAATATCCATGGATATTGTGGGTTTTTACTGCTTTTCGAACAGCGCGCCCAAATGTCACCATAACTTGTCCCATTATACATAGATCAGGATATGACTTATTTGAATAGAACAGCAGTAAAATTCCACACGTAAAATATTTTTGTCTAAAATATTTTCCCGGGCTAGGTTCAGGTTGCAACAAGATGGAAATATGCAGTCAATTTCTGTGGGATTTGTAAAAAAATAGAGTCAAATACGTGGTTGTCTCGAATGGTACCATTAATGTGGTTAAGGTGTGGTGTACTTGTTTTAACCTGATTTGACTAAATTCTACGTATTTGTATAATAAAATTGTAGTGTGATTCCAGTATTTGGAATTAATTAAAATATTCTAAAGAAAGTCATAGTCATAGAGTGGAATTTTCCCAAAGTGGAATGCTATATATGCTGAATTTGCTCTGTACTGAGATTTTTCCTTAATGGAACATTAAACATAATAATTGCGAATTTTATGAAAACTTTAGGCAGAGTTAGTGGATTCTGTTAACCTATTTTGACCTGATATTTTCTGGTTGATCTGTGTCAGATTTTGAAGCTCAGATTAAATGAGCCGTTTCAGAAACCGATAATAGATTTTCGGCCGACAAGGAAAATGATATTGTCAAGTTTGTTTTAGGAGATAATCTGCCTCGTGATTATGTGTACCAGAAGATGAGGATCTTCAGTCGCCTGGATCCGCAGATGAACGAAGATAGACGACTGCATTTCCTTTTAGAAGTTATGTCAAGAGGAAGTTAGACGAAAAGTTGTGCAACAGTGCAACGCCTTAGAAATAATCCAAGTGTGGCTGAATCAGTAGCAACTATTGAACATATACATAAATATGATGTCGAGGTCTTCGGATTTGATTCAGAAGTTGATACCACTAGTTTTTACAGGAATCTTTCTAATGATTTACGCCCTGATATAAATGCAAATCAGTGTGGCATTATTTGTATGTACTGCGGAATTTCTGGTCATCCAATGATGTATTGTAATAAGATGCCTACTGGCTTGAAGAGTAACCTCTTCAAGGAAATATGAACAGCGGCGGGAATCAAAACTGGGGTGAGAGTAGTGTGTTTGGATGTAGTAATAACAATAACCACGGACACAATAATTCTACCGTGCCAATTTCAGACAGAGAAGCAAAATCAATGGCGGTGGTGAAAATTGGAGAAATACTAACCCTAACTAAGACAGTAATAATAATAAATTAATTATTATTAATAATAGTCAGTTCCAAAATTCCGTCGTACCAAATTTGAGAAATGGAGGTTCGGAGTATCCCATTGTAATAAATTATTACTAATAATCATATGGCAGTTGATGATTATGAATTATGAGTGTGGTTCTTTCTATTCATAGCATAACATAACTGTTGCTATATGTTATGACAGGGTCGCGTACCGTCGCACAATATTTATTTTATTATTTTATCCTATTTTTATATTAGAATGTCATGTAATGATGCTTCATACTTATTCTATCTAAGCATATGATTCATTCTGTCTTATAATCTTAGTCTAACAAAGACTTATTAATATTTACTCTGATATTAAATTACCTTAATTAGGGTAATTTAGCCCAATAGTTGTAATATGTATTAATACATATATGTATAATATGATTTATATTATACATCTATGTACATTATAAGCAGCGGCAATACTGATGCTAGATGTTACTATAATCTGATATTCTGTCTGTCTGTAACTGTTAACCACACCGCATTACCAAGCCAGAGCAGAGAAGATGGTAATGAAGTTAGCAATAGAAACGATGCGTCATTATTACTTCAGTTTGTACTGAATCATATTGTTTGCTGGACGGGCTATTGGCACGCGTGTTGTGTTTCGTCTGGTGACAAGGATGCTCTGCTAACTTGATGACTATGCAGAGAATCACCTTGCATTTGCTATTTGCTTACAGACAGAGACTTTGCTATCATTTGCAATTTGCATTGTGGAGAAATTCAGACTTCAACAGCGGATCGAATTCATCCTTCGCTGTGAATAACTTATTTCGTTCTGATTTATTTTTTTCCTAAGCACACACATAAGTTAAAATAAAATACAATTATTATACATACATAATATGTACATACATATAAATACGTAATAACTTAGGGTGAGGAAGTCAGGATCAGGACATTGAGGAGGTAGGGGCAGAAGAGGACAGTCACGTCACGGCACGGCACAGCACACAGTCAATACTCAATACATGGAAGATGCGACGCGTCGCCATGCAACAGCATGGCCAGCTTCACACATTACATGTAAACAGCCAGGAATCCTGGATGACCCTACATGGGTCAAAATTTCACAGTAAAAGATCTTTATCTTTCTCCAAGATGAAGACGATAACCACGGTCATCAAGTCGCACCTAGCAGTGAGCAGTGACACCGAGAGATGAAGACGATGCAGGCACCAGGCACAGCAAAGCATGTTCTCTCATCCCGTGCAGACCAATCTTTATGCCCTTTCACAATGAGGTAACACACACATAAAGCGACACGAGCGCTTCTTCATTCACGAGTTCTATTCTCAGCTCATTATTATATGTACATCCTGGTAAACCTGTATCTTGTTACTATGTTGTTGTATATGTGCATTATAAATCGACCTTAGGATAGTTTAAGCAGACAATAAAATGTTTTCGTTATTCTCGATTAGGGCGGCGTCCAAGGGAGTGACGAACACAGCACAACCTCCTGAGTCATAATCTTAACCAGTGGGTGTCTAGCCATATTTCGGGTCTTTCTGCCGTGAATACCAACGCAAGGACAAGATGTCGCTGAGACCGGGCTCTCGACTCCTCAAACACCTTCGAAAGAAGGGGAAGGAGAAAAAGGGTGGCAAGAAGAAGAAAGTTAACAACCTAGAGAAGAGTATGTTCTTAGTTCTTACTTAACCCTCTCATGAAATAATCACCGAAGGCCCCAATTTAAAAATATTGTGCATTGCCTTTGCATGTAACCGTGTGCGCAGTGGAAAAAGAATTCGAATCTGATATGGCACAATACAAGCAATGCATGAAGACTGCCGTAGACAAGATCACAGGAGGCTACTACCTCAAAGATCGCAATGACTTGCCGTATTCCCTCCAAGGGGAATGCACTTGTCCCTGCGAGCAGGACCCGTACAAGAACTTCGGCGTGGGCGATGACGCCCTGAGCAGCAGATACCCCATACAAGTGATGACGCCTTGCGGCCTCATCAATGCCGAGCTGAGGAGTACATCCATTCAAACAAAGCCGGTGTGTAACCCCGATCCTTGTTCCCGCGTCAAACGCCGCTGTCCTCCTGGCTCCCAGCCCATGTGTGAAATCATGACGGAGGATGACCAACGCTTTGGGAACGTCAAGTTGCGGCTCGCTCTCAAGCGTCCTGAGTGGTGTGCAGATTTCCACCGAGAACGTACACGAATTCTCGAAGAAGCCGAAAAGAAAAAGTTTGAGGAGCAACAGCAAATGCAGCAACAGATGACTGCCCAATTCATGAGCACACCACGATTTCTACAAACAACGTACAATCAAGACTTCTCTCGTGCAAGCATAGCCGGCGGCGGAGGACGAGCACTACCACCTCCGGTCCCAGCCACCAATCCAAATCAAATGAGATTCAGTCGGACCTTAGCGCCGGGTCAGACGATGCCTGACCAGGGAAACAACATGAAGGTTACCAGACTTAGAGGGGGTTACAGCGAGCCTTTTCCTGGAAACAACCAGGTCAGGATGGCCAACAACCAACTAGACAACACGGCCAAATACAACCAGCTGAGAAACAACCTGAGCGCATCGCAGGCGCAAAATAGCAACCAACAATCCAACCAACAAAGCATGAATCCTTCCCAGGGCGCGTCTCCGTATCCCACCACAGCAAACCCCAGTCAACAAATGATGGTGATACCCTTTCAGATGCAGGGCAACCAATTTCAACAATCCAACCAGCTCCAAAACAAAGGGAGCGCGAATCCCTACGAAGGAGTAAAGGATCCCTTTAAAAGCTTTGCACCCACCAATCCGCTAGCAGTTGTTCGATACGCCGATGCGAGTCATATCAATTTCATCGGCGGAGGGAAACAGGCCGGTAAGCATATTACGACCAGCAAGCATCCACTCGCACACCGAAATCAACAAGGTCAACCAGGTGCTCCCGGGCCAGTCAGCTCCGGCGTACGTCCGTATGCCCCCATTATGTCCAATCCAATTTTGGGCACGAACCAGAATGCCATGAACGCCATGAACGCTATGAACCAAGACATAAATCAAAATATTTTGATACAAGACTTTCTGGCAGGAATAAGTGCTGCAATGCCAATTCTCCCACCGGACGGATTCATGCCCACAAAAATGAGCAGGGCAGAGCAGGCGGATCCTCGTGACATGCAGCCTCCCAGGAATTTCGAGCCGCCATCCAGGAATGACGGGAGAGCGAGGTTCCCTTACAGGGAAATCTACCAAGGATTCAACGAGGAACTGGCGGAAGTTCATGAGGGTCCACCCTGCGTGAGCGACCCCCAGCCCATGTGTATGACTCCAGATGTGATGTTGCACGGCCGAGGGATGCAGACGGGATGTGGAGGAAAAGAGCGGATTGTCTACGGCAGAACTCGCAAAGAGCTCCAGAGTTGCAATAGAAATCCCGACGGAAGTTTGAAACCGCGATTTATGTGTGGAGGGGAATGTAGGCAGTCTCCTGGGCGCCGGCGAGGCTTGCGTACGCAGCCAGTCTGCCCTACGGATGCTATGGAGTACTGTTCCTACGACGACAAAAACCTGGTGGAGGACGACGACGGGAACATTGATGTTCTTGTAACCCAAAAGAAGCGTTACTCTCCCGCTAATGTCATGAATCGAGTCCGTGCTAGAAACAGAAGCAATGCCGAAAACAATCGTCCCAGAACGGAAGAGACTACTATAAGGATGCGATAACAGGGCAACTTGTGTGTTCCAGTTCCAGTTTATCTTTACGGATACATTGTTTTTTTCGTTTTAAAACTATCCCTATCCCTATTTTTTACGTACATACAAAAATATAAATATTACTTTAATAATAATTCAGAATAATCAATCAGCTTTCTCGAATTATTTGCTTTGTTATCGAAGGTCCATAAATAATTATTAATTATTAATCATCAAACTCATAATAATTATAATAGTAATTCGCTTACATTATTGGTTCGTTACCACGGAGAAGAGAAACTCGTGAACCCATAGTTGGGAGTTGGGATTTTGGATTCGACAACAACCAGCAGAAATCGCGTCACGCTTCACTGCCAAGGATGCTATGCTACGTTATGCTATGTTATGCTACGGACTACGGATACGGATGCTATGCTATGCTTGGCCCGTCGGCATACTGCCCTCCTTCCTCTTTCCTATTACATTAAAATCACCAATTACCATTATTATTACTAATTTACTACCAATCTATCTACTATCTTCGAATTTGAATCCGGCACGGGGACGGCACATTTCTTCAGACTCACTCGCACTCACACCTCGCCTCGCACTGGCTCTGGCTCATTGGCAATTGTCACGTCACTGTCACTGTCCCACACACAAACAAATTCGCTGTCACCTTTTTCACTTGCCACATTTGATTGACCAATCCAGAATCCAGCACGAAACGCAATCAGTTTAGCTCCAAGTACAATTATTTATTACTCCAAAACTCCAAATTCCAACTGCCACTGGTCACAGCTAAAGCAACAAGCCCGTTTAATTGTTTAGCCATAGTAATAGTAATGTATTGTTGCCAGCAGGTACGTCCACTCCACAGAAACAGAATGAATAAGGTTGAAAATGTAACATGAAAAAGCAATGCTTTGAAGTCTCGCTCTTAGTCTTACTAATTATTACTCCGCAGCAGTAACAGTGTAAATATGTTATCTGAACTCTTTTGCTGGTCCGCAGAATCAATGCCCTAAACCACAGCAGGAGGAGGGAAAGAAGTGCTTCTGCGACGCCGTCCCCTTCGGACTCTGCAATCCGGATTACAGCGACTCTTTTTGTGAGACCTACAACAACAATCCGCACGGTCCCAAGCCGCTGAATCGGGAGGAGAGCATTCGAAAGTCCTGCTGTTCCAAAGTAAATTACGAGATGCCAAAGTATCTGAACAGGAACAGTTGTTGCTGTCCCGATGCTACTTGCAACAAGAACAACGGTAACACCAACAGCTGTAATAAGGAAGGTAGTGTCCTGAACTATGCAGAAGTGTACAGGGGATTTAACCAGAACTTGTTCGCGGACCGCAAAGAAGAGGACCCTTGTTGCACACAGAAGAAGCAAAAACAATATTGTTGTGGAATGGGTGGGGTTTAATGTACAAATTAATGTACATAAATAATATTTTCTTTCAATGAACACATTCAACTTCCACGCACGCAGTAACTAACTAGAGAGCATTAATCAATCAATAAATAAACCAACCGGATAAAGTCGTCGATTTCTCTTGCACGCCCGTGTTTGCATCCTTTCCATGCATACAAACAATTAAGCACTAAACAAAGCCACGAAGTGTGGTAACAGGGGCGATTGCGAATGGCGACACACGATTCTTCGTCTTACATTAGCGTTAGCCATTTATTAAAAAGGCCAAAGAAAAAGTCAAACATGTAACACTTAACGAAAAACAAACAGTGGGAACATAGCACTGAAGATTGGCGACGTTGGATTCGTACTTTCCACACTGGCAATCACGGAAACAAGGGAGGCATTCGGCAGAATCGTTGGGTTTGAATTCTGACGAGTCAAAGATTTGCTTCTGCAAAGTGAGTAACGCAGCTGCGGTGACAGCACCTACGAGGACGATGAGCAATACGCAGCCGCCGAGCAAAAACAATTGACACTTTCTGGTGCAGCAATTGAGACGACGGCGTCTTATCTGCATTTCCGACACTTGGTGGTCCACATTGAAAAGAGAGGGAGCTAATAGGTCATGCGCAACGTTGTCTTCCAATTCCTGTCGGTGAAGTAACTTTTGGTGTTCAACTGCGGTCTGCGCGAAGTTTTTGGTCGTCTTCTCGGCTTGCTCTTTGGTCCCTTCCTCCCCTCCACTTCCCTCGTCGCTATCATCATTCACCGTAACAATCGTACTTCTATGCTTCCCGATTCCCCTCCGTACTGCACCAGTAATCATCTTCCAACCAACCAAATTTTACCGCTTATCTCTTTTATGTCCCTCTCCTGGGTAAAGCAGCGATTGCTGCATTGTGTACTCTGACATTCTCAATTTTCAGTATTGCTCTGCTGGTTCATCCATGACGTAGCTTCTAGCGATCTTCTAGCCGTCTGTGACGTGTCTTGCTAGAATTACTCAGCAACAGAAGCATGGAGTTATTCCAATACTCTGGCTTCCTGATGTGTCCAAACCGGTGGCATTTTTTGATTAAATCGTTGCTACAGGATTAGCGTGGATTGTGGATGAACTAAAAACGTTTGACCGGCAGTAAGAGACTAATAGAAATTCTCTAGCTGCGAACCACAGCACATGATTCATTGATATTATGAGTCCAGTCCAAACTCTCCAAACCAATGGGTTCTCCTAGAAATCGGAGGAAGGGAAATTATTACCATGTGCAAACGACCAGTTAAAAAGGGGAAAAAAATCAATGATTTGACAACACCGCTGTGAAATTGTGATGCTTACGGAAACTGCTTCTCCTTGAATCCGATCCAGAATCTAACCAAGTCTTCGAAGTTCTGACTTCTGACAGTTCTGTTCTGTCTGAGTTTCTGAGGGCACTCTTGATTATTTCTTTTTGAGATTTTGGTCCATGCTTTGATGCCTTACTTCATGCGCAGGGAGAATGAGTATTGTATGTAAGTATTAACTTAATAATACTATTAAATCAAGTGTGTATTTATTTTCATCTTGCTTTGCTAGATGCATCACGGATCACGGACATGGATCGCGGTATTCCTATATTCCGATTACAGTGACAGAATATGTCACTTGTCAGTTGTCATGTTATTTATGTGTTATGTTCTGTGATGTCTGTAAAATGTCTGAGATAAGTGATTGATAAAAGATAAAGCTGATAACTCTGAATCTGAACTATAATTCATAGTTAGATAAAATACATTATAATAAATTAAATATAAATAATAAATATGATTAAAGATGCTAAGGCGAAGGCGGGAGCGGCGTATGTATGACGATGACGGTTTTTCTTTGAGCATAATTTATGATTTTTACGACTAAGTCATTTGTTGCTGACAGTGCTGGTGCTGGATAATGCTGAAACTGAAACCTGAACTGAAACAGCTGAAATCTGGAATGAAAGGCATGACTTGACAATTGACAATGGCAATGGCAGGTGGTAAATGGTAGACTTTAAAAATTAACACATTTTACCAATGGAAAGAAGCGCAAAAGGAGAGTAAATCTCATGTACTAGACCATTTATTATATACTAATTGTATAATTTTGCACAGTGATTGAAATTGCTTGTTTCGATATATTACATCGTAAATTCATAAACCAGAATAATGCAGGTTTACAATGAAGAGAAAAAGTGCTACTATGAGCCATCCTGCTATCTGGTAAAAACCGACTGCACCGATTCATTTTTCATTTACAAAAACAATTCACACCCACAATATTCGTTTTTTTTTGTTGCTAAATCCATTGTACTTGTGTTTAATAAAATGGAACATGAAGCAGATGAACTTGTGCATCTTGTAAATAGCGTAAACCCAATCCCCCGGAATGCACCCCATGCTACGGTGAGCGACCCCCAATTTGTGCCTGCGACAAGCAGCCCAAAATTATTGCAAGTATTATTGGGTACTACTGCATCCATCGAGAGCCTCGAGAACCCCCCAAAGAGGAGCCAGACATTTTTACTCTTGTTACGAATTGGCACAAACAAAAGGCAGATATTTTAAAGGCGGTAGCGGATGTTTCCCGCGAGCCCTGCAAGTATTGGCCAGCGAAACCTCTTTACCATCCTTGCAGAGAGTGCCGCGATTATCGACTGCGCCTCACTACCAAGTAAATTAATAACTCCATCTTTTCTAATTTCTAATCAGGGTATTGTTAATCCCGGATTATAATCCCGGGATTACGGATTCGGATTAAGGAATACGTAATCCGAATCCGTAATCCAAAGAATTTAAAAAAAAATAAAGTAATCCGTAATCCCTGAAAAAGTATACCAGCATGTAATACGTAATCCAACCGAATGCGATGGCTTGGATCACGGTTCCTCGGCGTAGAAAACATTTGTCCTCAATTTTTACAAAAACAGTTTATATTCAATATCTGTAAAACTTGTATTTGTGAAATTTAAGAGCATTTGAAACATTTTTGTTTGAATTTTCGCCTGTACCAGGATTTGTCGGAAAAAATTACGAGTGTAATCCGTAATCCGGGATTACAATGCAAAGCGTATTACAGTAATCCGAATCCGTAATCCAGAATATAAAATAATTTTAGTGTAATCCGTAATCCCGTGTCTACGCTAAATTGCACTTGTAATCCAGAAAATAAATTAAGAATGATCCGTAATCCCACAAAATTCTGTGTAATCCACAATACCCTATTTCTAATATATAAAGCAAAATAAAATTGGTGTTTTGAATTTTTGAACACAGTGGATTATATGGACGTGGATGGAACAATTCTTATAACCATTGCGAACTAAAAAAACGCTTAGAATGCCAACAAAAGAATTGCGGCTGTCCGTGTTGTTGTTGCGACACGCCTAACGATTGCGACTTATATGGTGTTTGCAACGACCGATATTAATAAGCATGGGGAACGAATATCCGTCGCCGGGATTAACAGTAAAAGTAAAAACCATACAATTTTTAAAAGGCTGCAAAATCTGTAAATCTGTACTTCTGTAATTCTGTACTGTACCATAAAATACAGCTTAGCCTTAACGCTAAAATCAACGAGAACGAATGACAAAAGAAGATTTTATTAAAAAAAAATCAAAGAAACAATTCGACAAAAAATTACACATACACGGAGAGAGAGAGAATGAAAAAAAAGTTGTGCGGAAGGTGCAGTATTCCCCGTCGCGCTGGATCTGTTTTGTTTGTTGTCCCTTGCAAGTTGCCAGTTGCAAATAAAATGGAATGATTTGTTCCAACTGGCAACGCAACACATGCAAGTTGCAACAATCACGAGATTTTATTGGGCCTCTTTCAAACCTCACATTCACATTCTTCTTTCATTCACATGGGAGAATTCTCCCATGTTCAATTTTTTTATATGCATGCAGAAGTGGACAGTATTCGAATGCATTTACTGATAGGCATCAGTCATATATACATACATACATAGAGAATATGTTTCTCTGTTGTTCCAAAACCTACCCCAGCGCCTCCATATTAATGCATGTATATGTACATATTATCCTCATATCATGAAAGTGCTCAATTTTCCAGTGAATTGTGGCCCTATGTAAATAATATAATGCACATACATACTATTTAAAAATGCTTCAGTTTTCAGTGATTTGGACGAATTTTGCAGTGGCACCAATTGAAACGAATTTTTGTATGCACAATTTTCATGAGGCAATCTCGTCACTCATCATTTTTGTCAGTTTGCTCCAGTATACTGCTTGGCGCACATTAGTTCGAGAAAATCCACTTTTCACGATGTCCTTTGAGCAAAGACAAAAGTTCAATTTGCCTCAACTTCAGATTCCAATCCCCAAATGCTCTAACGCACACATTCTTACTAGCTTCATATAAATGCATTAGCATACATATTATTTTATTACTGATCACTTTCCAATGAATGGCGGCTCCATACTCCATGGAAACCATATAATGTACATATGTGTTCATTTATATTGCATTCTTACAGTGCGCCTAATCCAATAATAATTTGTACATAGATTCATATAAAGGAAAGAGGGGAGTAATTTTTTTCTGACACTATGGTGGCATTTACAGTACTGTAAAAAATTAATAAAAAACCAGAGCAAATTCTCGAACTGTTAATTGGCCTACATTAGAATTTTTGACACTTTGTTATTGCTAACTAACTGATCGCGGTGGCTGCTCGGCGCGGCGGACGCCGCGGGCTTTGACTAGTAAAAAATATTATAATAAATTTATAATGGTCCAAAAGAGCATCATCCAGTTCTTACAACCAGGATCGGAATACCAGAAACCAGACGATCATTTCTATGGGAATTTGTTAGAGAAAATGAGGAGTTTGTCATCATTTTCTGAATTTTCAATTTCAATCTAATCTATCATTCAATAATTCTCTTTTTTTTGTTATGCGTTAATGCACTGAGCACTAACACGGATTTTGTATTATTTTGGTAAAAGTAGTTTTTGTTTTTATGGTCGAATACTTCGCCATCGCCATTCACCATTGAAAGCAAACCATTGCTTTGGCTGCGCGGCTGGTTGAGCTTGTCGATGTCGTCTTGTCGACACAATACAATCTTAGCGCGCAGTTCTACCTTTGTAAATTACACACGCCGACAGTGCCGACGACGGCCGACTAATGCCGACATCACCCAAGACCCACCAACTACCAACATTGCAGTCCATATTTTCTATTTCTATGAATTATTCATTACATACATCCGCACCGCATTCCGCTATTCCGCAGCTATACATCCCATAATCACATCCATAGGGCCAATGTCCAATCGCAATTCGCAATTCAAGTTCCAATTCCAAGTCCAATTTTTCCATTGCATTCCATTAACTACTACTCGATCACACACAACAATTCACAGCAAGACCAACAATTAAGAATAAAACTAAGACCCACGCTCACAACTCACAATACCCACAACCCACACATTCTCCTGCAGTCCTGCTGTCCTGCATGTCCTTCTCCTTCCCGTTCTCACATGCATTTCATGCATAGCTTCAGATAGAATCGCAATTTCACGATACACTAAAAAAAGTGGGACCACATGAAATGGTAATTTGAGACGAAGACTTGGACAACGCATGGACCATGGGCACCGTGCACTTGAAGGATTTGTAAATCTAAAAAGTACGTCTTCAAAATTCTAAAGTACGCCGAGTCCTGAATCCTTTTCCTCGTATTTGCAATCCAGTTCACCGAGGTCAAATTTTTGCAACGACACTGGAACTTCACGGAAAGATGAATCATGGTATGTACATGTACTGTACACGGAAAGAACCTTCAAACTACTGTAACTGCAATAATTGACACAACAGTGGATATGGGGACACTAACACGTTTGTGAATGCACTTGCACTTCGTGCAGGATTTTTATGTTAACCTCCACATTTCTCGCGTTAACAGTCAGTGGCGGTTCTTTTAGATTCAGTATAAAAGTTGTTTTAATGATATACGCATGTTTCGCTTTGTAGCATCTTTACAAGATCAACTAGGAGTACAGACAGATTACAAGCATCAACTTTGAAGTACGTGCTGCATACTTTTTTTCGTGGCAAGGAAGCAAATTCGATTAGAAACGGTATCATTGTTACTGAACGACAAGTTGTTAACTTTCCAAAATGTCGGACGGAAGGAAATATGGATTCTACGACGGTCCTGTAATGCCCAAGTGCTTCAACGCAAAACTAGTATGATTTTATTTCTAACTGCTAACGTTACACTTTTCTTTCATTGTTATAACAAATTTCATTGTTATGCTTAAGACTTTCATACTGTCGAGATTTCTCCAGTCTAATTAACGCAGTAATGGGTAACAATTAACGTTCATTTTCAGTCATCGGACGAAAGAAAGCGAAGAGAGTGCTTACGATGTACTTACGCATCGATCTACCACGGATTTAATTCTGGAATATGCAAGGAGCTCTTCCCCACCGACGAGGATTGTGACCCTTGTTGTAGGCAAGATAATGGAGGCGGAAGTGATCCTTTCAAGCAAGAATGGGAACGGGTAAGCGCCTCGAGACAAAGACAAAACCATAACGGAAATACTAGCAATACAAATAAAGCGCACGGGAAAATGGGAATGGAAATGAGGTAATTGTGAATCAACATCTTCTGTTAAGATTCGACGTAGACATCAAGGATCCGGTGGCATCAGCGGTTGTTGTACCGGCGATGTGGACGATGACAGTGGGAATTGTTGCAATTGTGGAAGAGATAATATAACCTGCCCTCCTCTGCCATTCTGCGGCTGCGCGTGTTCCAATAGAAATGGTCAGCAAGGAGGTGGAGGCGGCGGCCAAGGTGGCTGCGGCGGTGGGAATTCCGGAGGTGGTGGCGGGGGCGGATGCTGCAGTTGTGGAGGAGGCTGTTGTGGATCCTCTGGCTGCCCCCCTCGATGTTGCTGTAGTCAACCTCGGTGCTGTTGTGGATGTTGTCCACCCCGAGGATGTTGCCAGTCTTGCTGTGACTGCAAATGCGGCTACTGCTGCGGAAGGCCAGATTGCTGCTGTCAGGGTGGCTACGGCTGTGGCTGTTGTCCCTGTCCGTGTAATCAACGCAATCAAAGTCAGAACGATGATGGGAATAATGATTGTGGAGGCGGTGGGGGAGGAAGGGACCTCAGCGCCGGCTACAGTGATCAAAATTTTTGCAGACAACAGAATTTTAGAAGCTGCAATTGCCCTATGCCTTCCTGTAGATGTTCCAAGTTTTGAGCACATGCAATTTGTTCTGCTTACAAAATTCTGCTTAGGTACATATGCGCCAAAAGGATTAAAAATAAACCAAGAAAAATTCTGCCAGTGCACACTTGCTACACTTTATTTAAAGTTTACATGCCTTAGCATTAGCACTTAGCACTGTTAAGCCATTGCTAGTAATATGCAGATTGAACAAATAAGCATTTCTTGAATGAAGACAGGTTGCAGTTGCAAAAGCGAGTACAGTACAGGCTACAGGCATGATATTTCTAGCACGTACTTCCGTAACTTTCTACACATTAGAGTGCACCGATAAAAGTATCAAATGACCATGGTATGCATTTCAGATTCAGTACTAATTTCGAACAACCAATGTACCGAGATTGAAGTAGGCGTAGAAACAGATTGTGGGTAAATGGCGTGTGAGTGTGTGAGGTGTGGCGCGTGCAACGGGACAACAATATGGAGATATGTGTATACATATTTAGGTATTATAGGTATCATGCACGTTTATGGTGCTTGCTCTGCATCTGCAATCTGCACTGTTGTGGGTTGTGGCTGAGTGTACGAGTCAATCTCTCACACTGTGATTGGTAATGACAACAAGGGTGCAGCGGTGCATTTGCACTCCAGCCTAGCGTCCAGCTTTATCCGTTTTAAAAATCGGGTTTTTATATCTAACTTTTCACGCGGCCTTTTTTTCATATCTTTCACCTTTTATTTTTTACCATTAAATACCACTGCTCCAGACAGACACAGTGACGCTATCCCGGACTAGCCGGAAACCTCTGGTCAACGGTCAGCATGAACTATTTTTTGGAACTTTTTTGCGTCACAGCCAGCGTCTGTCTGTAGCAGTGGTATTAAATAGTAAAAAATAAAAGGTGAAAGATATGAAACATGAAAATCGTCTTGACAATAGTCACTAATTGTAAGTAAGAGACAAAAATTCGATTTGTTCTATTCGTCCATCGGCATTCTCTCATTCTCTCCTATAGCATACCTATAAGAGCTTACAACATACACATTTCTCGCATCCACAAACATCTACACAATACGTAGTTTTTGCATTACAATTACACTTTCTTTCATTGACAAGCGTCTTCATTTTCCTTTTATCCTGTAATTCCTGTTGTGATTTGTGATTCTGTCGGAATTTTCGACGCTACAAAAAAAGTTTTCAAGTACTATAAAAAATATACAGTATGTGATTGTATGTACATAAATATTCTGAGTACATCCAAGATCCAAGACGCCATACATGTATTGATTATTATTGATGTACCTACATAATTTATAGCGTTTGCTATTGATAAAAAACTGCAATTTTGCGAATTGCATCTAGTCCTCAGTTCCTCTCAGTCAGTCCTCGTCCTCCACATGCACAATCACTTCAACTTCCATCGTTTTCATTTTTACCAAAATTCCTAAACCCAACCATTTGAGTAGGATTTTGACAGAGGATAAAATAAGGATAGCGCACCAGCACAGACACACCGCAGCTTTTATCAGCGTAAATTGGTATTTAGTGAGTAAGTGAGTTCTTAACTCATAACGAACACAAACACACATAAGCGAAAAAAACCAAGTAGGTAGGTGCAAACTCCAAACTACTTTCTTGACTCCGTCGTCTAAATCGATAGCTTTCAAAACATATGTCCGAGAGTCCGACTTTTCCAGTAACCAGTACGAAGAGCTACATACGAACGAACCCACCCGTAACCGGTACACACAAGCAACTGTTTCCCACGAGTTTCTTGCGCTGACATACAAGCATTGCAAATTGCAAACCACCATACCGGCATGGCTTGTTGTGAGAAAGGAAAGGTGAGCTATTAAAGCTTAGTTGTTCAGCTATTCGGAGTTTAGCCAGAGAAAGTGAGGCAGGAAGAGCTAAAAAATAATGATTCGTACTCGTATTTACCTACACTCCTCGCAAACACACGTCCCAAGTCATAATGAACCAATGAATGTAAAACTGAAACTTGTATATTTGCTGCATCAACGCAATTCCCCTTGAATCATAAGCCGGCAGAGCTTTGCCGCACGCTTTACTATGCACACTATGTATGCTATACTGCGTATTACGTATACAGCATTAAATTTTAATAATGTTTACATAATGTACATTCCCACAGAAATTTGTTTTTGACGAAGTGTACAAAGGATTTAACGAAGACATATTCAAGGACTTGTGCGCAGCTCCTGAAAAAGACCCTTGTTGCAAGCCCATGCCTTCCTGCCGTCAGGACAACTCTAACAATAATTCTGGAATGGCTGGAAACAGCAATAGCTCCAATTATAATAATTCCGGAAACAGTAACAACTTCGACCAAACCGCAAACTGCCCTTATCCAGGACAACAGGAATCGGAGCGCCCACAGATGCAGTCTCAAATGTGTCAACTGCTGAGTCCAGGTCAACCTTGTAGCTTTTACTTTGATCTTGGGAATAGCAACAACGCCCAGCAATCTTGTGGAGGATCACAAAATTCGGGAAATAATCAACGAAAGCCTGTCACATTTTCTTTCGATGTGAGCAAGAATAACCCTCAAAAATCTTGCGGAAAAAGTTCGAATGGATCCATGGAGCGGAAACCGTGTACTTTTTCATTTGACTTGACAAAAACCGGTCCAAGATCATTCGGAGGAGGAAGTCAGCAAAAAGGAAACACCTGTGGAGGAGTCTCGACTGGTTCGAGAGGAAAGGGTAACAATAACAAGGATGGTTGTTGCCAAAACAAGGGCGCTTTCAAACCTCAAGATATATACGTAGGGTTCAACGAAAATCTATTCAGTGATTACACTGACCGCAACTGCAAGTAAACCAAAAATGACTTTCCATTTCCATTGCTCACAGTCACAGTGTCAGTTTCACAATCGTATGTAGGCACACAGCCAGGCGGCAGGTAAGTATGTACAATATAAAGGAAAAAATGATTCATCCTTAAATGAACTACAGTACGTGGATCATTGGCATTGCGCACGCAACTAGACCTCAATTTTTATTCACTGCAGCATGTTCCTTTACATGAACAAAATAAAGTTGAAGTCAAAATGTCAAAAATGACAAAAGTCATCTCTAATAACAATAACAATTTGATTCCTCAATCCTTTCTCTTGGCTTGCGTTAACAGAAAAATTAGAGTTAGACTCCAGTGAGCCCAGTATTTGTCCACAGAGTGATATCTTCTGCTGTCTGTCATGCTGGAAAGAATCAAGATATGTGACACGTAACTCTACCTCTATAATTATCCCTGCATTCGAGTGGCAAATGACTAATACCAGCTGAGGTAGTTATTCAATTGTGTATTTAGCAATTCCATTTTATTGGTGCTCGGCTCATTCGTGCTTATTTCGCCTATTTTTAACGTTCTAACTGTGACAACACATGGGCATTAGTCTGGCCAGGACTGGAGTAGCCTGCTTTTAGAATAGGGTACGTTTTATTTAAAGTACTTGATGGCTTTGAAAACTTTGGCATTGAATGCCACTTGAGATTACAAATAATTGGTAATAATAATTGGTTTTGTAATAATTGGTTTTGCGATTGATTTCGTAACCTTCGTAATTACTCAATATCACCTGCTTGCAATGGGGCAACACAGCGGTCAAAAAGTACTTGAACAGATCCTTGTCTCGTGGTGGTCTCATCCTTCCATCGCCATGTGCAAGTTGTGTACCAACAATGTTCTATTTTCACCGGGGAAATTTATTTGCTGCTTCGTCTATGTAATTAATTATTATTCTGGATTACACGGAAACAATAACACTTCGAACGGAAACTATGTAAAGTATTGTTCGCTTATCACTGGCGCCTACTAATTGTAAGAATGGCTCTTCGTCCATCCATCATATCGGGATTTGCTCGCGATAGGGTCGCCGGAGCTGGTATAAAAACTGCTGCAAAACACAAATGATGGCAAACAGAAGAATCCGTTGTGTTCTCACTACATCGTTAGCGTGAATAATTCGCAGAGAATCATGAAGGTTCTGATTTTGTTGTGCTTGGCCTCTGCGGCCGTGGGTAAGTTTATTATTATTTTTGCAATCTACTACAACCTGCAACTTTCTAGTGCTGATCAAAATTTTGAACGTCTATAATCGATCGTTTTCCGCAGCTTTCCCCGACCGTACCTTAAACCGACCTGTGGAATTTGAAAGCGCCCTGGGTTTTTTGGTGCCCAACAGGCCCTTAGGATTTACCCCGAAAATTGTGGGTGGTAGGGAAGCAAGCCCACATGCGTACCCACATCAAATTTCATTGCAAGTCCGGAACGGCGGCGGTTGGTACCACTCTTGCGGAGGTAGCATTGCGGGCGCAAATAAGATTATCACGGCTGCTCACTGCATCTACGGCCAGAGTGCCGGCAACCTCCGTGTAGTTGCTGGAGACCACGATCTCTTCCAGGCAGAAGGAACAGAACAAACATCCGCAGTTAGTAGCATTGCCAGACATCCTAGCTACAACCCGTAAGAAACACGACCTATGTGTACTCTTTATCTTTATCATTTCTGCTCTGGTGTGCAATGGGAAAATGGAAGTAGCTAATCACGGTAATTAATTGGGATGAATCAGGAACAACTACGATTACGACTTCGCAGTCTTGCGGCTGTCTACATCGCTGTCCTTTAACAACAACGTGCGCGCCATTTCTCTGGCTAGTGCTGGCTCAGATCCCTCTGGTTCTTGCACCAACACCGGTTGGGGTAACACCAGGGGCGATGGTGGAGTCAACAACCCAGCTCGTTTGCAAACCATCAACCTTCCCACTGTTGCCCGAAGCACGTGTGCGTCCATGTACAGTGGAGTCAATACAGTCACTGCACGCATGGTTTGTGCTGGAGCTTCTGGTCAAGGACCTTGCAATGTAATTGCTTTATCATTAATCTTAAAATTATTTCCGTACGCACATAATACCTATCTACGCTTGTTCTGTACTCGAACTTGCATTTTCCTCATTTATTTTCTGATTATGAAATACTGAAGGACCTTTCTTTCTTATTGTAATAACAGGGTGACAGTGGTGGCCCATTGGTTTGCAATGGCGTTCTTGCTGGCATTGTCTCTTGGGGAATGCAACCTTGTGCCCAGGCAAGGTACCCTGGTGTTTTCGCAAACGTGGCAAATCAACGCAGCTGGCTCGACAGTCAGTGATTGGCCCAGCCCACCCAGCCGCCCATTTTAAAGACATTTTTCTAAATTCTCCATTGTTTTCGCACACAGAGATGCTAATAAATAAAAAAATCATTTCGCTTTCCGGCAATTGAACTTTCTGTGGATACCTCTCAAAAATACTAAATTGCATACATTACATTAATTTATCTAACATTGAGTCCGCGTCCTTCTGGTCCAGATAATCTATGGGAAACTGTGCGCAAACCTTAAACAAATAGACCAACAAACAAACCGATAACTGTGGCCTATGGCCTTCCCTTACCCCTTAAAATACTGTAAGATACTCCAAAGCTTTAAATTCACTTCAATATAGAACAGTTGTATAAAGTGGAAGCTCAAATGCTAGGATAGTCGTCTAGTAACATATTTCGATTTCAGCACGCCCGCGTTCTTTTAAGTCAGATCTATGTGTGCATAGTATGTATATGTTGTACATATGAAGGTTATAGAATCAAAAGGAGCAAAGTCCACAGTACTTCTATATTTTACAGCAACAACAAAAAACAATTTCAGATATAACTATGCAAAATTCAGAGAATTTTTTTTTCTTGAAATGAGTGCTTGTATGGTTGAGTCTGTATGTATCTTTTCCAAAATCCATATCCCATATTTTTCAAATTACGAGGAATTTTAATCATGCAAAATGATGGACTTTTGCACCTGAAAAACCATCTTTTTGACATTTTTTTATAAAATCAAACTGAACTACGGTAACATGGTAGCGTCTTGACCACATTTTATTGTCATCATAACAATTTCCCCGTAAATCACTTTCTACTATTTTTTTTTTAATATTGAAAATTAAATTTTGCTTCGAAACATTTTTTGTGCAAATCCTTAAGGGAAAACACATGTTAAATTTTAGTGACCACGAGGTCCCCCCTTTGTCATTTTTTCAAATCTCTGCATAGATTCTCATTTTGGGGTGTAGATACGTAGTTTCATGAGAAAAATGAGTTAGACGGCAATTACAGTCACCTCACAGTGAGGGTATTCCGTCTCCGCAGACAAAATGTGAATCTAAGATATTTTAAAAAATGCAAAGGGTGGGACCCCATGGCCACTAAATTTTAACATGGGTTTTCTCATAAGGATTTGCCCTAAAAATGTTTTCGAGCAAAATTTGATTTTCAATATTTTTTGAAAATAGCAAAATGGGATTTACGAGAATATTATTATGATGGCAAGGGAAAGAACTCAAGGCGCAACCATAATATTGAAGTTTTGTTTGATTACATTAGCGGAATTTTATGGAATTGGACTTAACTCCTTTTGCTTACGAATCAACGGTGGACTTAAATCCTTTTGCATCTGACTCATTTTTGTTTACCTGATTTTTTTAATTTTTAAATGCCCGATTGAAAAAATCGAAAATGACCAAGGATTGGTCTAGTCATAGACACGGCTTTTCCGGAAAAACCCGGATTTTGAAAATTGTGGACTTAACTCCTTTTGCTTCGAAACTTCCGGACGGAATGAAATCCTGCTCAAAATAGGCTTTCTATCGCGTCTCCGCTCCACTGCTTCTGAGCTACAACTCAGCAGGGGAACATTGTGCAATCACGGGTCACGTTTTAATGGTTTTGGTTACCATCTCGGAATGTATTGACTTGGAAATTACTGAATAATTTATGCATGTACATAAACGCTGTGTCCCTCACAAAAACCAACACTTGTGTCGAATCCGTATGACATTAATAAAAGTTTCATCATCATCTTCGTGCTCTGGGGAATCATTTTTAAAATTTTCGTTACTAACAAGGGGCTATTTTCGCATGATACACCGAGACTCCCCAGACCAGGGAGGTTGATTAGCTCACCCCTTTGAACGACACGCTATGATAAAAGTCCACGTGTTAATTGAGATCTCTTAATTTTTTCTTTTTGTTCATTTTTGTTGAGCCAAAAATGTAAAAAGGGACGAAAACGAAGAGACAAATATCAAGAGACGAAGAGACATAAACCAGAAGAAAGTGACAAGAAAAAGAAGGAGTCAGAGTCAAGCAAACTAAAGAGACGAGAAAGGTGGAGACATATGTACGACAAAAAAGAGAGTACATAGATATACTAAAGGTGATCAAGGTTATTTGGGCCAAGACTGGGCTAGCTATTCTAATTACGACATTGATTCCTGGGACAAATAGGTTCTTGCACTTCAATTTAGATATGTTTCTGTACATCGCCACAAAATTTGGGTTTCCTGATGCGTAAAGTTTTCATTAAAAAAGTTTTTGAAGTAGATTGTACCTCTAATTATTTTTCCACAAGGTTCACACAGGTGCACAAAAAAATTCGCGGTACTCGCTATGATGAAAACAAATTGTCGGAAAAATAATATTATTAATGGAAGGATTCTATAGAGCATAATAAAAATGGAATTACTTTAATATTTAACTGCTAAATCGTTTGTAGGATAGCAAAATAGGCAAAATTAGAGAAAAGTCATGGTTTATACTTTCTTGGACAGGTATGAAAAGTGCACAACGAATCTGAGGGAGAAGGTGGAAAAAATGTAAAGCCAAAACATCGATAGTTCGAATTATATACCAAATTAAGGCGTGCACATGTGGACTAAGGATAATTTTTGCATAAGTACAAATTGATGTCGACCTAATACCAGGAAGTTGCAAAATCGCGAAAATCGTAAATCTGAATTATTTTTTAATTCAAAAACCATTGACCGGATTTATTTCAAATTTTCTCTGAACCAAGCAAGGGTGGCGTAGATCTTAAAACTAGTTAATTTTTTTACATCCGAAAATCAGCAGCTGGGCAATACCGATAAGTTTAAAAAAATGGTCTGAATCGCCCTAACACTAAAAAAATAATTTCTGAAAAACTGCTGAATTTCGGTAAACGAACTTTTGAGACCATTGAGGACAAGACAACTCTTCGGCTTTCAAAAAACATTGTGTGCTTATTACTGGCATTAATTTCCTAGACGGTACAGCTACAATATTGCTGGCCAAAATAACCTCGATAACCTTTAGTACATAAATGTGGTGGGCATCAGCACGGCAACTGTTTGTCTTTGACCCAAATTGAAAAAATTGCAAAGGTAAGGCAAACCGGAATTAACAAAAGGAACGATGGCAGTCTCCCAAAATTTCAGTTCCTGGGGAATTAATTTTTTTTTTCAAAATCCGAAACTTCTATGTGCACTCGTACCTTTATGATTTATGATAGCGTGCCATTCATAGGGATGCAACAAGCGTCTATTCGTCTATACCACGCTGCAGTCTTCAGTGCGCCGCTCCTAATGTAGCTCGGACTCTATCTATGCCTTTGTGGGCAGACTCGACCATTCTTTTACCATTTTCCAGTCAGACTAACTGGTCTAAAACTGCTCCATGTTGATTCTCCTCCAAACCGCGCAAGTTTAAGTGCAAACGAATTTCCCAGTCAGTTTACAAATTAGAAAAAATACCCTGATCCTGCGTACAAACCTTGCGTAAGAATTTGTGGATCAGGAGCAGGTGTGGGAATTGCTTTAGGCCTTGGATGGATGTCGGCTCCCATCTGTGTTACTTACACCGTGCGAGTGTTATGAACTTTTACTATTTACGGGTACTACCCAAGCGTCTTGATGGCTTTTCGGCTGCAAACTTCGACATAACTTATCACATTATCAGTGCTGATCAGAACTTGAAACTTCTTACATACACACTCTTTGCAACAAATACACATGTAAGACATTATTTTCGTCCTTACTCTTGCTTATGAACATTCGCTGAGAGATGTTGCTTATCTTGCACTGCGTTGAACTACTGTATCCTATTTGTGCCTTTCTTTATTTCTAAAAGCAAAAAAGTAATCTCAAATCTACCCTTACCATAGAAATAGAAACCAGAATAGTAATTTAGACAAAGAATAATATTTATGCAAGTAAGTATGTGCATCTATGTATAGACATACATATTTATCTTTCTCCTCCCTTCATATTACGAGAGAAAAAATCCCATCCTATCTACGTAAAAAGAAAATCCCGTAAAAGTATGTGGGGAAAAACAGCTACGGCTACAACAAGGGAGATTTTAACGTTGGAAATAATTTTAATGTGTTCTGATGGAACTGGGACTACAGGATTTACTTGAAATGAAATCTATACGTAACTACAAAAGTTACATAGGTAGGTACATGGTACATAATATTCGGGTAAAGCTACGTCATCCTTGAACAGATTGCATGGAACATCAAATCAATTGATTCCCCTCAAATCTCTTCCTCTTTCACTGGTGTTTTTTGCAGTGTGTGTATACGTAATTGTACAAAAACAGGGTTTATTGGATACTCTCCACTTAATGAATGCATTTCTCAATAAAAAAGCCTTCACCGTGACGCATTTAGAAACATTTTACGTCCATTCCACTCAGTGAAAACACCTGGTGGTGGGTGCAAAGTGAAAATTGTGTTAAAATACACACCATATCGTACCCTGCAGTCCAGATACCCTTACATTCAATGCATACAAAAAGCCAACAGCAACGCAAAGTAAGCATGATAGTGTTGAGGAGTTCAGGACGAGTAATGCATGCACATAGCGTAAAATGTCTTGTCCACATCCCCACCCAAAATTGAAGTTGTGCAACAACTTTTGTTCATCACAGCAAGTTAATTAATCAAGCGGATCCTGGTCAAAAATCCTTTACACTTCCCGCACCTAACAACTCTTTATGCACAAAAATACAATGAATGTAATATAATCACTGGTAAGAAAAAAAATAAGTATGTAAGTCACGAAGGTTAGAAGTTCCACTCTTACTCATGCATAAATTCCGTTCATATACACGAAATCTTTAATTGACAGAATTTTGTATAAAATGTTTAATTGATACTATAGCACTCATTTTTATGCATCAGACTGCCAAACAGGTACAGGTACAGGTACAGGCACTTTCTGTGCCCCTACCATCTCGTCTTCAAAGATTTTCTGCATGCCGTGCATGTGAGGAAGTAGTCGCAGCCAAGCCAGTTCCCACCTCAAATGTGGCAGAGGTGCTTGATTAAAAAAAAGAATACTCGCTTGTCGTCACCAGTAATTCCACGTAGAAATGAAGGAATCATGGCATGGGAAAAAGATAAGAACAAGTTATTGTTGTGGTGGATTATGCATGCATATGGTGACAGTGTGCACAATTTATAGTTCTGCTTAACTGCTTACTTACATACCTACATTCTTGACTACCGCAGCCTTGACTCCAGGCAAATGAGAGGTGAGGCAGAGAAGAATTCATCCAGTGTGATGGAAACTCTGAAGATACAATGTTGCTTTGGAGGCTAGCGATTTATAGCACCTTACTCATTCTCCCATTTCTCTCGGTGTTTACAGGTAGCTTTGAAAATTCTATAACACTATTATTCTGTGCGGAAACAACAGAGGTAAGAGTGTCAAAAGTCAATCTACTTTGACTTTTCATTTTAAATTCTTTTCAGCCCAAGGTCTTCTGGGAGGACTAGGAGGAGTAGTGGGATCACTCGTTGGCGGAGGTGAGATAGAATAATAACAATTGTTTAAAAAAATGCTGACTTGTGTAAAACCGAACATGCACAACGACCAAAAACATTAAACCGGCATACAGCAATCGCAGCTGAATAAGTTCATGCTTGGTCACAGGTAGTAAAAAGCAAAATGGGAACAACAACAATGGAGGGACTAACCAACAAAGGAGAGGAGAAGGAGGAAACAACAATAACAATGGAAAGCCCAGCATGCAAAATGTTGACCTGGGATTAGGGCTCCTCAATGTTCCTCTCCTCAATGTCAGAGTAGGGGGAAACGGCAATAATAACCCAAGCACTGGAAATGTTGTCGTCAACCAACCCGACGAAAAACCTGGCAATAATGAAGCCAACTTCTTAGGGCTAAACTGGTCTGACGATTACTACAACAGATCTGGAGTGTCACTAACTAATGCGGAAGGAGAAAGCAGATTCTTTTACTTTGCTCCAAATCCGGTACCTTATATTGATTTTGACAATGATTTAACAGCATACCATTTTTATTTGCTTTACTTGAAGGTATACCTTCCTATAGGAAACAACAAACGACCTTCCATACGAGCATAATGTCGTATTTGATTTCTTATGATTTGCTTTGTATATTGTTTGCAGGCGAACGATCAGTACCAAACGTGTAGGACCCCGTTAAACGAGCGCGGAAGGTGCAGGCACTTGGAGCACTGTGTTCTGGACAAAATTCGGAAGGACTTCTACGCGTACTTGCAGTACTCTTGCGTCATTCGAAACCGTTACGCTGGGGTGTGCTGCCCGGAAAATGATTCTCCTTCTTTCACACCCAGCCGCCCTCGACCGACGCGAAGACCCGTGAGTGAGACCACCTTCCGACCGAGCATACCTGTGCAGCCTGTGGAGCCCATCGCCACCAGAAGATCCTGTGGAATGAGTGAGAAGCAAATCCCACGAATTGTCGGAGGTAGACTGGCTGATCCAAAGGCATGGCCATGGATGGCGGCTCTTCTGAGAGCTGACGGTGTTGGGTAACTATTAACTATGTTGCGAGCTTCAGCTGATATTATATTAATTATATTATAGTCATTTGACGCACTGAATTACCTGAAGCCTGAATAGATTGCCTCGTTCAATGATAATCATAAATATTTTCAGAGATGCTAGAAATGGTCAGTTCTGCGGGGGAGTCTTGATTTCTGAGTATCACGTGCTCACAGCGTCGCATTGTATTGATGGGTTAGTTAGATTCTAGTCAGATTTTTTCGTGCTCAAGCAACGCTAGTTCCTTATAGTGACAAAAACGAAATGTATGACTACTTTCAGATTTGAGCCAAAAGACCTCAAGATCCGGCTAGGAGAGTACGACTTCGACAGATTTAACGATTCTGTGGCCAGAGACTTTGAAGTGACATCAATTCGAATGCATGAAAACTATAACAGGTAAGTGCTAAAATGCCCTCAGAAAATATAGTTTTCTGAAAAATCAACTGATTATGAGTACCTTCTCTGGAGGCGTGTACGCCTGAGTTATTCTCAGTACAGAGATGACGTAAATAGAATTTTACGAGGTTAAAAGCTGTCATTAATTGTATGTAGGTATAATTATCAAAATGATATCGCCCTGGTGACCTTGAGTGAATCTGCATTCTTCAACCGTAAAATAAGGCATATTTGCCTTCCTCCCCCGAACGAACATTTTACGAATCAAGTGGGAATCGTCACCGGCTGGGGAACCATTTATTACGGAGGACCCGTTTCGAGCAAGCTTATGGAAGTCATTGTTCCAGTTTGGAAGCAGGAAGACTGTCAGGCGGCCTACACACAACCAATTGAGGTGACGAGTTGACGAGTGACGACGTATACACATGATTCATTATTATGCATATGACAATAGTATGCCTGCGCCGTCAACGGCCGGCAAAAAATCTAACAATAAGCAAAGGGCACCAAGTGGTAAACGAGTTCGAAGCTGAGATTTTTTGCACATGTTCTTAACCTTGGGTAACTACCAAATGTGTAAAACATTTGTGCCAGTTCGAACACAAGAAAAAAATGAATTTCAAAGTGCTGAAACATACCAAAGGGGGGACCCTGACTACACCGAAATCTCTTATGGGATTTAACGTCCAATAAGAAAAGACTAATAGCAAAAACTTCCATTTCGAGCACGCCATATGGTCAACATACCATACAACAAACATGATTAACATGCAATGCAAGGTACTGACTTATATCCGCTTTGCACTCCTGCAATTCTGGTGTAATAAATTTTGTTTTCTATCGTTACTAATATTCTGCCTCATGGTTTTAGCCGAAAATGTCCTTTTCTCTTTTTCGTCCTTCAAGGCTTAAATTTCCTGTGTACGATTTTTTTCGTTTTGTGCTTATTTCTTGTTTTGTATGCGTTTGTTTATTCTTTTTTTTTGTCTTTTTCTTTCTTCCTTTATTTTTTTTGTCTTTTTCTTTCTTCCTTTTTGCATTCCTGCCAAACCTTTCTATTTCTTGATTCTCTATTTCTTGTTTGTGACTTTTTATTTCTCTCTGTTTCTTTTTCGTCTCCTTATTTTTACGCCTTTCTTTGTTTTTCCACATTTCTGTCTTCATTTTTGTTTTAGCCTCTTGTTTTAATTTTAAATCCCTGCAAAAATACTAAAAAGATCCCATCGTTCACCTTTTACCTACAATTAAAAAAAATTCTTTCCAAAAAAAATGGATTCAATTTAATTGTAATTTCTCCTTTCGGCTACTTCGATTTTGCAACTTACAAACAAAAACCTGTTTTTGGGAGTTTAGCGCTGTGCAGAAAACAATAAGGATGTAACGCAACTCCTCATCCTTTCCTGCTACAGCCGTAATTGTGTCGGTAGTTGTGTCGGTACTGGCTCACGCAAGTATCTTACAATTAGTGGAACCTTCGCAAAATTTAAAACCGAACTTTCTACACGGTAAACGGTAAATGCCAGAACGATGTAGTTAGCATCTCTTGTGTTGTGGTTCAAACTGCCACAAATCTTTTGCACATTTGGTAGTAGCCCAAGGTAAGGGCCTACAAAAAATCACAACTTCGACCTTGTTTACCATTTGGTGTACCTTGCTTGTAAGTCGCCGTTCATATATTACGTCGTCAGCCGAAGGTAGGTCTTCCGCTCATTTCCTTAACATTGATGACGAGGGGAGGGGCTGGGGGTTTTGAATTATGTTATGGAATTATGAATTATTTGCGGAAATGCTTTCCGCGTTGTTTTGTCGGCGGAATTATTAAATGCGGAAATGTATCCTGCGGAATTATCTCAAAGGACTTCTTTTTAGGGTGTATATCACTAAGGACTTGAACTATATGTATACTTTTCTTGGATTCTAGGAAACGAACCTTTGCGCAGGGGTTAGATCTGGAGGACGTGATTCGTGTCAAGGGGATTCGGGTGAGTGTCTTTACTTCTTTACAGAATATCCAAACAACTTCTTATAGGAGACATGAAATCATGGTCGAGTATAGTGTCTTACTATTACTACTACCATCTAATCTCCAAACTTGCAGGTGGACCACTGCAGCATCAAATTCGAGATCGATGGTACACAATCGGCGTCGTTTCTTGGGGAATCAGATGTGCGGAACCAGGTTATCCCGGAGTGTACTCTCGGGTGAACAAGTATTTAGACTGGATACGGATTCACATGCAGTAAAACAGAGCAAACAGCGCACTTACAAGACTGTAGCTTCCTTTTGCAAGTTTACCAACCAAGCGAGATCATGCAATTGCAAGCGTAAAAATGCATGAAAGTATGGCAATTATGTTGTATGTTGGAGTCTTTCTTGGGTATATTCACCGCCTTAAAGGTATATTTTTGATGTCATGTACAAAGCACAAAGTGTATTTACTTGACGAGACACTTAAATACTACACAGTTCTTTAGCCATTCTGATGTAAAAGCAATGCGAGAATGTGAGCGCAATAAGCGAAAACAAACGAAATAAAAAATAAATATCACTTACAGTTGGTGATGTTAATGTTCCGCTTGAGTCTAATAAGTGCAATGTCATCAACAGAGCCAGTCTCAAATTGGTAACCCGGATGAATGGTCACATCTTCCGGTTCATAATCAACGGCCTTGGAACATGCCACAATTCCGTTATTGGGAGCGTCAGAACAATATTTGCCATCGCAGTCCACAATGCACTCTTCCCGCTTACTTTCATCTGTGTCTGCCAAACGTACCACGCTCCTTCAAACGCAGAGAAAAATCGCTGTGTATCGGTTTAAAAATCTGTGCGTCGTAATTTTTTATGTTAATGTGGGGGAAAAAATCTTACAAAGTGAACTCCCGATTTTTGAAACAATGAGCCGCCGTAAGAATATATCTTTCATTGATAATTGTCCCCCCACACAGGTAGTATAAGCCTCTTCCAGCTGGGTCTGTATTTTCGGACGAACACGTTTATAAATAATTCACAGTATAATATGTATGTAATGTATGCATACATGCATGTATTGCATTATGTACAGGCAATAACAATAAGAAGTATACTGTGCACGTGCACTGAATCATTTGTTCTAGTATTTTTGTAGGTTCATACATATTTATCAATCCTGCACGAAGCTATAGAAGTATAAAAATTTAAACATTATTGCCTTATTTCCTTGTACATGTAGGTATGTAGGTACATACGTATATCTGCGTCTGCTGCTGGTTTTAATGCCATGTGTAACGATGGCATTAAACTGTGACGAAAATGTGATCTACCTATACATAAATTAACATAGTAAGTACGCACCTCTGAAACCGAGCCTGGCCATCCAAGGAAAATGTCCAGGGGCAGCAGTTTTCCCTCCAATAATTCTATCTCCTACTCCATACGCAGTGCCGCAGTTCTTGAATGGAAGCAGAAGGAAACTTCTATGGTGACGAAATTCTGGTTCCACTCCTTGAGCCGGAACCTTTTTGTACTCATCCAGGGGGCAGCATACCTGTCATGTCACACATTTTCATATTAATTCGGATTACGTCAGGAGCATACTTACATATACACTGAATTCCACCACTGAGGCGCACATCCCATTAGGTTTGAATGCGATGAAAAAAACCTTGGCTATGCGAGACCCGCGGGGCACACAGAAATGGTCACGAAGTTCGTCCCATTTACGATTGTCGTAGATCTGAAGAAGAGGGGCGCAGAATCGCAAGTGCTTTTTCACACTCACACAAACTCCAGCCGTGCCATTGAGTGACTCACACAACGTCGGACTGTCCCCTTCCAGCTCTGTGGAGACGAAGTAATTATCCTTTTTTGTCACACTTTTTTTTCGGTTCCGCATGTACATATGGTGATGTACATATGGAGGTTATTTTGGCCAGCAAACTTGTAGCTTTACCGACTAGGAAATTAATGGCTGGAACAAGCACATAATGCTATTTACCAGCCAAAGAGTTGTCCTCGGTCGTCTCAAAAGTATGTTTTCCGAAATTCATCAGTTTTCCAGAAAACGTTTTTTTAGTGTAAGAGCAATTCTGAGATCGATTCAGACCATTTTTTTAAACTTAGCGGTGTTGCCTAGCTGCTGAGTTTCGGATGTAAACAACTAAAATAGTTTTAAGTTCTAGACCACCCTGGCTATATCGAATTATCAATGTTTTGCCTTTACATTCTTTTCACCTTCTTCTTCAGATTGATTGCGGATTTTTCACACCTGTCCGAGATTGAATACACCTTGGATTTTTCCTAATTTTGCCTATCTGACTATCCTACAAACGATATATTAGTAAAATACTAAAATAATTCCATTTTTATTATGCTGTAGAATCCTGCCATTAATAATAATATTTTTCTGATAATTTAATTTCATCACAGCGAGTACCTCGAATTTTTTTATACCCCTGTGTGCACCTTGTGGAAAAATAATTAGAGGTACAATCAAATTCGAAAACGTTTTTATGGAAACTTGACGCGTCAGGAAAACCAACGTACAATAACATATCTAAATTGAAGTGCAGTAGCCTATTTGTTCCAGGAATCAATGCCGTAGTTAGAATAGCTACCCCAGTCTTGGCCAAAATAACCTCGACCACCTTTAGTAGTATGTATTTTGTAAAAGAAAAACACTTTTATACACAGCTTTGTTTTTTTGAAAACGCACAGCAAAAAACTTCATCTCATCAAAAAATTTGAAATAATTCAGACATGATGCTTATATAAAATAAAACATTTTGGCTTTATTTTTTTTGTTTTTTGCTGATCGGTTTAGGAGAAAACCCGGGTAAAGTGGAAAATGTTTTTAATTTTTTTCAGCCAACGGGAAATGTTTCTCGCAAATCGGCCTATCTCAAATTTATATACCCACTAAGGAGTAAATTTAAAAAAATATTTCCACCCGGAAATGTAAAAGAATCGGGGAATACACGAATTTTTCCATGTTAATAAAACCCCCGATTTGACTGCCGGCGCAAGTAGAAGCCCACGATTTTTTTTACCAAAATCATAGTAATGACTATTTAGAATGTGCTGGTAAAAAATATCATAGACTTTGACTTGCGCCGGCACCGAAAAATTAACAAAACCGAAAACGGTGTAAATATGTACACTCCATGTATAAGATATGCGGGGTTGCCGTTTCGTTTCTGAGAGAGAGAGTGAGAAGAAAAGAACAATGGCAACATCGAAGGGGTACCAAGGATCTACGATTTTTATCTCAACTAGTCCCACCTAAATATTTATTTTCGAGGATTTCTATCAAAATTTTCCCACCAATCATGAACCCTAAAAAATTCCCCATAAAAGTTTAATATATATATGTACATTCCATCAAGATATATGAGAATTTTTCTTCACCATTGTTTGTGTGGTTTCAAAAAAACAAAGCCACAGCAAATACTTCACACCCTTGACCCTTACAAAACAAGCAAGAGATCTTTGAGTTCGACAAGTCATTAAAAGTACATATAAAAGCAACTAACCTTCTTCAACGAGCTGACTTCCGCATGAGGCGTTTAAAATGAGCAGAAACACAAACACGTGATTTTGACCTGACGGAATAATCGTCATTTTCCACTGTGCAAGCAAACCTATTAACCGCTTGGCCGTTCTGCTTCTTATGAATGTAACAACGTATGTATATTTTACAAACTTTTTAGCCCACCTGTACTGATCACCATAAGTGTTTGTTATGCAACATGAATGTGTGAAACAAGAATAACCAATCACGACCAACAATGAAGTCTCCCGCGGTAGGGTCACATGCGAATTAATTTGGAGTCAGAACCAGAAGTATTGTTGTTCACCATTTGAATGTTATGACGTTATGAATGAGGCAAACCTTTTTTACATAAATATGTATAAATGTATATTATAAATTATAATAATATATAGGTCGGCAAGAAACATTATGTATCCCCCCTAGCGCTATGACGCTGGCCTGCTACAGAGTATTACAAGTACATTTCTAGGGCAAAATTTTATTGTGGTTCTAGAAAAATAATTTTCGTCTCGATCCGACCAAGATTAGCCAAGTTATGGAGGTTTTTTCAAAAGAAGAATAAAATTCCTTTTCCACAAAAATTTATTTTGCCTTCAGGGACAAAAACCTTTTGTTCCTACAACCGTGCAAAACGGAATAAGAGTGTTTTCTAAGCAGAATTTTATTTTTGTTTATACGAAAAAAATCCCCATTCAGTTCGAACAAGAACTAACCAAGCTATGGCCATTTTCTCGCGCCAAGTTCAAAAATGATAAGTTTTGATTAAATCGATGTTTTATTGTGCCTCGAGGGGCCAAAATAAATTTATTGAAACTATTTTCAGAGACAAAGCTAATGGTGAATTTGGTAAAAACATTTTTGAATGGTTTTTGCTTTGAAAAAATCAAATCAACTATAAATTTTAGCAAACACCTCCAAAACGTTCATAAGACAAGCCACCGCAAAATGGCTCAACCACAGGCAAAAATTTCATAATAATTTTTTTTGGTATAATTTAAAAAGCACATTTAAATTGATTTGTTTAATTTTCAACACATTAATAAGTGTAAACATGATTTGTGATTGTAATTTCTTATGGCTTATATCAAAATTATTAATTTTAGCAAAACTTATCAGTTTTGAACTTGGCGCGGAAAAATGGCTATAACTTGGTCAGTTCTTGTTCGAACTGAATGGGGATTTTTTTCGTATAGACAAAATTCTGCTTAGAAAACACTCTTATTCCGTTTTGCACTGTTGTTGGAACAAAAAGTTTTTGTCCAACAAGTTTTTGAAGGCAAAGTCAAAAAATTAATTTTGTGGAAAATTTGGAATTTTAAACTTCTTTTGAAAAAACCGCCATAACTTGGCTAATTTTGGTCGGCTCGGGATGATTTTGTTTCTAGAACCACAATAAAATTTTGCTCTAGAAATGTATACATTTCAGTAATACAAGTATACTGGTACTACTCTGCAGGATGCCTGCGTCATAGCGCTACGATATGGGTATATAACGTTTCTTGCCGCCCTGTACAGGGCAAAGAAACATTTGCTCCCCTTAAAATTAACAATTCTGATTTTTCAAAAAAATCGATTTTTGATTCAGTCTTTGCGAACAAACATTTTACGTTACCACAATAGTTCAAAACGAGTCAAACGTGTTTTCTGAGTAGAATTTTATTCCGGATCTAAAAAAAAATTCGCATGCTGATCGAACAACAATAAACGAAGTCATGACGATTTTTCCGTGTCAAGTTCAACAATCAGAATTAAATCGATTTTTGATTTCAGAGTCCAAAATTGTATGGAACGTGTTTTTAGCGTCACATTAAGGGCCAGTTAAGTGAAAATATTTCTGAATTCTTCTCATTGTGATAAAGTAATTATATTAGTAATTCTGACGTGACGAATGGTTCCAAAAATCTCGGACGACAGGTTTACGCATTGGCATTTTGGAATGCGGAACATTCATAGACGAAAATTTTAAAATAGAAAATTATAATTTGCAAACCGTTCGAACGTTAAAAATCGTAATTTGCATGGCATTAATTGGGTTAAAAATGACCTTTGGTTGAAATTTTTTATGTTAAAATCAAAATCATTAATTTCTGTAAAAATAATTTTTGAACTTAGCGTGAAAAAATCGTAATAACTTTGTGAGTAATTATTCGATCTACAGGGGAATTTTTTTCACACTTAAATTCTGTTCAGAAAACACGCCAGTCCCGTTTTGAGCCGTTGTGGGAACATATGTTTGTTCCTAAAGACTGAATCACAAAATATCTTTTGCCGAAAATTCCGATTTTTTGAAAAAACCTTTATCACATGACAAATGTTGGTCGGATTGGGATGAAGCTTTTTCTCCAGATCCGCTACAAAATTTGGCATGCAATCTATGTATTGAGTGCTCTTAGCATTTTCGCATCACAGTGCTAGTGGAGGGGCCAAATGTTTCTTGGCTACCTGTGTATAAAGCATACCCGACCAGTCTCAGTTCTCACAAAAAGGATTGCCACAGGGAGAAACAAACTTTTGTTAGCAAAACTCGTCCTGCAACTTTTTTTTTCACTGGACGGTGAATCATTCAGTGCGCGAGCAATCACTCCGTAAGAAGACACGAGTCCCACGAGAGACAATATTTTTAAAGACACGTTTTAAATGGTGAGAATATGTTATTGTTATGCACATTTTTGTTACTGGTTCAGTTTTTAGGCACGAATAAATGGTGGCCTTTCAGGGAGGCGGACAGTTCGTACAGGGAAATTTCGGACAGAGCAATTTTGTACACAAATCTCGGACAATTTCATCCTAGAACTATTTCGTACAATTTCGGTTCGTACAAAGTCCAACACAGACAGCAAACAATTCATACAACCGTATAGGTTCAAACATTCTTTTTCATTCTCAAATTTTTTCATACAATGCAAACTCGGTCAACAGGTAATGTGGGTGACAGTCCAAATGGTGACTCATACGTAATATTCTTGTCATGTCTAAATCACCGCAAAATGCAAATGTTCACTGCAATGTTCAAATTGTAAACAGGGAACGGAATCGGAAAAAATTTGAATTATAATTCGGATTTAAATATCTTCGAAAATATGAATACGAATTATAATTTCGGATGCTTGAGCATTTTATTTTTAATTTCGATTCTAATACATTGCAAAAATCGGAAAATACGGATAGTATTCAACTACTTTTTGAATACTTGTATTTTATTAACTGGTCCAGTAATTCTACGGTCAAAAATCACTTCAATTGTCTTTTAAACGTATATATACGTTTATATAAGCTATTCCAGCAATATCAATGAATCTATAGATTCATTGATATTGCTGGAATAGCTTAAGAATAGCTGGCTCCCTCTCTGACACTAGGATTCCATTGTGGCAAGCGACGGAAAGTGTTTCAAATAATAATACAATGTTGTAAATTTTCGACAGCAACACTAATTATGTGCAAGCAAAAACACATAATCAAATTACGACCTATTTTGACATTTTTATACCCTGGTTTACTATCTAAATAACAATTACTCACATTTACATGGCTTCTGTAAAATATTCCTCAAAGAAATACATAATTATTTCGATGTTTTATGTTGTCCATGGTAAGTGTAAGTGTAAGTACTAAAATGCTCTATAATAAAATTTTCACAAATTTTGATCTAAAACTTGATTTTTGAAACGTGTTTCGCGAGTTCAATTGCCATCAAAACGTACAAAACTCGGAATCCGAATTATTATTCTACAGAAATGAATTCTACTTTAAATACCGATACTTTGTGTTGAATTATTTCAGATTCCAATATTTTCTCGTAGTTGTTTAGATACTAATTTGGATTCGAATCCTGGCAAAATATGAATATAATTCCGATTCCGATACCAATTCCGTTCCCTGATTGTAACATTCGAATATATATATACATATAAATATATGTTCATCTCTCTCTCCCTTTGTCGAGCATGCTAAACTTAGTCCAAGTTTATGAGAAGGTTTTACTTGCTTTTAGTCACTACCTCACTACAAGTTCTTAAACGATTATACTTATAATGCGTCGCCCAGAGATAGGGTCCACTCTTTTTTTTGAATTTTAAGGAATGGCAATGTGCATAAAAAAATACATTACCAAAATGTAGCCAAAAGAAAAGGAATCAGACCTGGGCATGAGCTGGAAAGATTGTGACCCCTGACCTCCCGTACCAACCCGTTGAAAACCACCAATATTTAACATTGCAGGTATGCAATGTAAAGGTATGGTATGGGCAAACATCGAAAAAAGAACGAGGGGCTGTATTTGGCGTAAACTAAAAAAATATTATGGCGAAGGATATAAAAAATAATAAAAACTTCAAAAATGTACGAAATTTTTGTTAAAAAATATTTATTTCGAGTTAAATTTTTTTTTAAAAATTCAAAATTTTAGTTTCTATTTGTTCTTCAGAAATCGAAAGATAACACAGGCCACCTTTGGTATCTTTCAATTTTTAATGTTTTTAAGTGTGTAGTGACGCTCTTAAGACGCAAATAATTAACCGTGATACATATAAGATATATGTATATAGAAATGTAGATCTAATTATTTTCCGACACTGGTGGCGGTGGCATTTACATTTACAGTACTGTACTGTAAAATAATTAACGGTGATACATATTATAGATCTAATTTTTTTCCGACACTGGTGGCATTTACAGTACAATACTGTAAAAAATTAATCAAAAACAAGCGCAAATTCTCGAAGTGTTAATTGCCCTACATGTGAGTATTTTTGACGCGTTGTTATATTGCTAGCCGTCGCGGCAGACGCCGGGGACTTTATAGCTAGTAAGACAATGTTGGAAGTTAGTTTATAGTTCATGTTTCGTCGGACCAAACTCTTTGTTTGCGACTTCGCCCATTGTATATTTTTATTGCTGGCCAATTGGTTGATTTGGTGCATTGAAAGAACGCGACAAAACTATTCTGAATGCAGAAAAAATTCTGTCATTTTCTGTCGCATTCTCTCTTTGATTTTTTTAAAATGCATTTTTGAATGTACCGTATGGTTGGCGAAAAACGCAACCGGCTCTTTTGCCTATAGCTTCGCCATATCACGTCGCAGACAAGCGATCCTGCTATCATTATAATGCTAAGAAGTCAAGCTTTCAGAATTGGTACTCATTGCCATTATATTCCTCCCTGTTAAAAAGCTACTCTTTAGTCAGGGTAATTGTAAAAGGTAACAATGACAATTCGTAATATTCCGCAAAAATGAAAATGTGTTGATGTCCTTTGCAATTGTTGCTAGCGCCTCACTTCTTCAATCACGAAAAGTACCTAAGCCCGCTACTCCGTGGGCTGCGGTGTCCGTATAGTACCTCATTACCATTCGTATCTTTAACATGGGATTTTTAACATGGGGGCCCGCGTTACCCTTCATGTAGTTTTTTAAGGGGAAGGGATATAATGACAATGAGTACCAATTCTTAAAGCTTGACTTCTTCGCATTATAAGGCATGATCTCTTGTCTATATGGTGAAGCTATAGGCAAAAGAGCCGGTTGCGGTTTTCGTCAACCATATACGGCATACGGTATATAAAAAGAGCGTCACTTATTGACTTATTAAAACTGTGCAATATTTATAAGATAAGATCTGGCACATAATTTATGTTCATTACAGGATTGATTCATTACAATATTTTTTGACCTTACCTTAAGTGTTGTTAAGTGAAGAGTATAAGAGACTCCACTTCCACTGTGCACTATACACGATAACTAAATAACTATCACCAATCACCACCAGAGACAAGACTAGCTCGTTGGCAGTTTTACTTGGCAAGCTGACACTGCAGTCTGCAGGCTGCCCTGTAGACAGTGAAGATGAAGACAGCATAACGTAGTATGTGTATGTTTGACGTCTGTCAACCTGTCAACAGTCAACGTCTGGGACTCTAATAATAACACTGATTCTCACTTGTGTGGATGTGGACGGTGGACGTGGAATGAACAATATTCTACATTCTACTCATTATCATCAATATCATCTGTTCTCAAATTTAAACTTGTTGCTTGAATTGTCCATCTACCTCGTGTAACCATGAATTGTTTTCACAAAATAACGTTTCTGGCAATTGCAACCATTCTTCTATGTGGCTCTAACAAAGGTGAGTCCATAATGAATATCATTTTCCATGTTCATCTGGTCTTTATATCCAAATGTACGCAAAACAACTTCCCTGAATGAACGTATGTGCGTACCACAATAACTATAGCTATTTCTGTTCAACGTTGCTTTTACCCATATTTTAATCCTCAATGTCACTTAATCCCCTTTTGTGGAGGATAATGTGAGCCGGTCGAACGAAAATAGCAGTCTTCTCGTCTAAGACTCTCATCTAAGATGTTAAAGAAGCAAATGCGCTTCTACTCCATGTTTTACTCCAGGTTACGTTGATGTTGATACCGGTCAGACTGGGTTCACTGACAAGCATTCGCCAACTGGAGTACACAGTAATAAGTAATAATTATTGTATAAAAAAAGTAAAGTCTTTATTTCGGCACTTTTTGCTTACATGCTGATTGGCCTATCCCAGTACTGGGAACATTTTACATTT